>JANTPZ010094697.1:0-11165 GCA_025593235.1 Vachellia pachyceras | reverse complement strand
CTCTTTCATGTACCATGAGCCCATGGGGGTTCTCCTTTTTCATTGTGATTGGCACTGTTCGCTACTCCTGTCTAAGTTACACACATTAGGAGCATGAACTCTTGGGTAGATCCAAATGAAATGTACAAAAGAGAAACATATCACATGATTATGAATAAAACTATACACATTTTACAAGAAATAAGAACGAAGAAAGTACATTATATATTAGACTTTTGCACCATTTTAAAGATGTGAGGGGTGCATATTTAATTTGGATAGTTTAATATAGAGGATCTTCCATGTTTCACCACAAATGTATGAATCTAAGGAGATTGTAAACTTGTTAATGCTGAGGGGCTTCATGTTTACCATGTTGAGGGTATTGACTTGATACTTTCAAATTTATGCACTTATGTGTAAACTTTTTTTTAACCATTGGGATTAAGTTAATGGAAGGCATTAATCTCTCACTTAGACTAGTGGTAAACCAAGGTTTTTTTCTGTTGGGAGAAGTGTTCGATAGTGATAAAACAAGAAATTACTTCCAGCAGAATAATACATGTGTTTAGGATTAAAAAATTTTGATTTTTTTCAAGTCATCATATAGTATATGCATATTGATTATATGATCATATTAAATATTTTATGTATGCATGCCTGCATTAAAGATTTAGGGTTTCCCTCGTATAGTCTATGACGGTTATTTCTTCCGGCTATCATTACTGTGCCAAGAATCCCGAATCTTTCTTTTGCGATTTCAAAATCACTGCCTCAGGTTGTGAAACATGACAGGTATTCATAAGGATTCTATTACTTTATTTAATGGTAGGAAATTGGTTCGATACACTTTGTAGAGATTAATAAAACATAGATTTGTTCTACAGCGATCTCTAGGATTTTGCAGCCCTCCATTGTTAAGACTTAAGGGTGGCAAGCAAGCTGCCTCCGACACTGCATTCATCACCAACAAGCTCATGCGCAGCACCGGCAAGGCTGCTTGGATCGTCGGAACCTCCTTCATCGTTCTCTTCCTCACCCTCATCATCGAGATGGACCGAGAGCAGAAAATCAATGACATCGAGTCGCAGCAGGCGACTCTGCTCGGAACACTGTCAGCTCCAGCTCTCAATTAAAGTCTCCGGTCGTCACTCAGAGTAGCGAACTTCTACTTTCATTTCTCATGAGAACTTCTACTTTAAATAAATGTGCCGTTGATTCTGAAATTTCGTTCAGGAGCTTGAGAGTTGATTAGAATGCTGACTCATAATACTGGGTTAAAAATTCTCGGCTCAACGTCGAATTTTTCACTTCACAATTTCCTCATACCATCTAGTTGATTCATACTGGGAAGTCATGTGGATGAAAATGATAATTGTATGTTTACATGAAAGAAAATAATCTATGGGGATAAATTCCATCGAGCACGTACAGTACAATAGATATTACGCAGCAAACTGGTGAGACTATGAAGCACTATCTGTTCCTGCCATTTGTGATTCTGTAATTGAGCCTTCTTCCCTGTTTGGTTTCTTCCCCTAGGAGAAACAACTGCTGTATGGATATATATATATATATATCTCCTAATGTGTATATCCGACGTTGTAATCTTATGTTAGCTTCCTTTGAAAAGAGTTCAGGTATGTTGCATGTCTGTGTTCTGTGAAAGACAGAGAGAGAAAATAGAAGTATTTCATCTCGCTTTCTTTATAGGATGGATACATAACAGGAAATTGAAATGCGTTGGTACGTAGTAGAAACCAAAGCGCTCAGTAGCATAAAGGTACGCCCTTACCCTTTTTGCATCAGTTATGCTAATCTTTGTTCTTGCCTGCTTCTCATCTGTCTTTGTGGTCGAGCGAACGATGAGTAAAGGCTAACACGGTTGCCTGAGGCTGCCAAAAGCAGAGTTCCGTTGCCGGGAATCGAACCCGGGTCTCTCGGGTGAGAGCCGAGTATCCTGACCAACTAGACTACAACGGATGTTAATGTTTTGCTGCATACTTTTTTTACTAAATTTAAACTACGAGAATCTAGGTATGGAATAAAAACCAGTCAATCAGCACACCCTTGCTTCACAAAGGGGTTTCGAATGTGTTTTTTTCAGCGATGAAGTGAAGTTACATAAATTAAAAAAAAATCCATATATGTATACAATGAAATGTAGTGATTTAAATCAGACCATCAATAAATAAATCCCCACCCGTCAAAAAATTTTCAAAATCTCAAAGTCCCTGCTGACAGTCATTGACATTTTGCAGGAGGCACAGGACTTGTTTGTGATAGCGTATCTAAAAGTTAAATGCAGTTTTAACAGCATTTTTTTTTGTAAAATGAGATAATCTCCTTCATATATTTACCCCGACTTACATAAAAGTACTTCTCTAACGCGTTCACAGACGGGCACACTAACTGTTTGGTTCTGGATACTGAATAATCGCTATCGTTTTTTCCCTATGTTTATTGGTTTTTCACCACGATCAAATCGATATCAGGTAAATGCTGGTATTTGCTCTCTTCGGAGTTCGCGCCGGCTACATATCTCTTCGGAGTTTGTTATCATAGTTTTGTTGATACTGCTGAAAGTTGGCCATAAAACCCATTGTTAGAGGCCTTAATTTAGCCATCGATTTGGGTAGTTTTAATAGTTGTATTTGACTGTCCAAAAAAATATAGGGTGTGTTTGGATAGCCCGTTGGAAAAACGGACACAGATTCTGAGGTAGTTTATGTGAGAGAAATTTTGTCTCGGTAAGCGTATCCGTTGGTGAAAATGGCTTACCAAACAGAGCCGTAGTTGTATTTCGAGTTTTGCATCCTAGCGTTAATGTACTGGAACTTTTTTTAAAAAAAAATTAGGTGTCTAATGTGTGTTGTTATTTTACTTGTGTTACCTTTGTCTACTTAAATTTTTACATATAAATGATTCGGCTATTTTATTAAAAAAAGAAAGAGAGGCACTGAGTTAGTGTTCTTGATTATTACTAATCTAATAATTTTGATAGAGGAATGAACAACACAAATTAATATCAGGATTAAGTGCCAACCTAGCAGTCACCCTTCACAATCGTCTGGCACCCACCTTGAACAAATATCAGGTCCCACCAACTCGGTGTCTAATGTCAACTCAAGCAACATCTGAACTCTCAAGAAAAGAAAACAAGGAATAAAAACAAGGGAAAATTACCCTCAGGTTCAGATAATTAAATACAAAATGATCCCAAATATTAGCCTTTAATACAAAATGTCACAAACATTCACAAAATTACAAAATGGTCCCAGGAATAGCTGCTCGGGTTGTAAATGAAGGCTGCTGAGGTTGTTAGAGGTTGTTTGTCATTTACAACCTCAGCAGCTTTCATTTACAACTTCAGCAGCTTCATTTCAACCCGAGCAGCTATTCCTGGGACCATTTTGTAATTTTGTGAATATTTGAGACCATTTTGTATTAAAGGCTAATATTTGGAACCATTTTGTATTTAATTGCCTTGCTTGGGACCTGAAGGTAATTCTCCCTAAAAACAAACTTAACCACTATCATTCATCATTAGTTTGAAGCTTTTCCCAAATAGGAGAAAAGCAATCCCCCACATGGGAATAGGGGAATCAGAAAATAGAGTCCATTGATTTTGTAGTCAAAGCTCAAGAAAATAACCTGCTTGTGTCCCTCTTTTCTTGGATTCCATAAAATTCTCAGAAGACGCCGTTTTCATTTTTCCCCCTACCCTGTTGAACTGAAAGGCATAACAAAATGGAAATGTTGCTTTCCATTAACAGATTAAACTAGCCACAAATGTGCAGATGTTTGAATCAAGGCATAGTTAATGTCCGTTCAACTTTCAATTTATCAAACTAGACATTTCTGGAAAGTGCAGGAAACGAGAGACATCCGTAGCAGATAAAATACAACATACAAGCATCATGTGACACTTAAATTACACGTAAACACTATCCACCCTTTCCAGTTTATGATACAAAACAAGATTCTGTAGCCTCTAATCTTCTTCAGAAACAGTTTGCTGGAAGTTATTTTTCCCTAAAAAGAACCGTCAGTCGCAAACTAATAATGGCATCCAACTTCAATTCTGAAGTCGTGCAACTTATCATCCCCATTCAGCCCTAGGCAAACAGCGGAAACACATACAGATACTACTCTGCAATGAAATTTAAGGCTTGCATGTCAAAAGTCCAAGCTTTCTTTATACACGACAGCAAATGGTTAAAACAATGATCAGCTCAATAATTAAAAAAGGAGGAAATAGGCAAAAGATTTTACAATGTCTATAAATAGAGATACTAAAGCAACACCAGAAACAATTTATTGTACAGAGGGTAAATTGCCCAGTTAAGCAAGGACCCACGAGCTAAATATATCACACCAGAAAACTGGAATCGCATATAGGGATAATACAGAGTTGAAAAAATGAAAAGACAAAGTAAGCTTCAGTCATCTAGCTACAGCTGATTATGGGATTGCAAATTAAAGCAAGTGCACTTATCCTCACTCCAATACTCTTTAAACTTGAACTCTTCTTGCTTATACGTAGAAGGCACCTTCCCTTCACTGTAGCATTGGTTGCACAAACTGAAGTGACATTTGGTTTCCTTGAAGCGCGAACCAATGATAGGGTAGCGACAAACTGAGCACACATAATTGCCATGGCGCCTTCTATCCCCTGTTTCGAGCTTCAAAAGAGTAGGCATGATACCAAAACCCCAATCTGGGTCATCAAACATGACAAGAAACTCAGAGAATGACACCAGTGAAGCATCGGACTCTCCATGAACTTCCATCAATTCACTAACACCCTGGGAAGGAACATAAATAGCCCTCAACAATTTGATGTATTTATTAGCATCAATTTTCTTAATCTGAGCACCACCCTCATTCATAGGACGCCACAAAAGTGCATCAAAGGCAATCCTTTTGCGCCTGTCTGATGGACCATAACAAATTGGAGCAAGAATAGCATAAAACATGCCCACATCAACCCTACCCGAACCATTTTCGTCCAAAACTGAAAGAACCCTCTCATTTATGGCTTTGACTGCACCTTGAAACGTCTCAGGCTTCAGGAAATTAAGTAACCTGCGAAGTATTTCTTCCAGATTTGGCTTACGTATGGATTTTTCAGGGACGCCGCTTCCAGAATAGGACACTGGCACATCATGTTGACTCATTTCCTTCTTCAAAAGCTCAACATTGCAACGACTCAACCTCGTAACCCTCTGGAATGCTCTAATTTGTAGGGCATTGGCTAGTTCCTGTCTCACTGTAGTCTTATCTCCTACTACCTTGAACTTTGAGGCTTCGACAAGGATAAATGCCACATCTCCAGAACTATCACCATTAGGTTTTGTCTTCTTTTTCTGCAGCTGCTTCAGATGTGAAATCGCATCATGCAATTCAACCCTATTAGTCATTTTTAATGCTTCCTTCAGAGCTTTTCTAGCTTCTTCAGTCTCTCCAGCTCCAAGTAAAGATACTGCCTTGTTTAGCTGTGCCCTCCAATGGTTTGGCCACACAGCTAGAACCCTAGTATACATCTCAGAAGCCCTCTGGAACCTACCAAGGTCCATATAGAGCCCACCTAAATTGTACAAAGCATCTACATGCCCGTGTTTCAGATCAATAGCTTTCTGAAATACCTCGATTGCCCTCTCATCCTCACCCATGGCATGCAGAGCTGAACCCAAATCACAATGTGCATCAGCATAGTCAGGCTTCATGAAAATGGCCTCTTCCAATGCCTTCACAGCTGCCCTATATTCCCCTACGCCAAAAAGGGCACTACCTAAAAGTTTTAAAGCTCTGAAATGAGTTGGACAAAGAATTGCGGCTTCCCTGTAATATTCACACGCACTTAAAACCATGCCTTCAGCTTCAAGAGCAATCCCCAGATTGACGTATATTTGTGGAAGCAGATAGGACCATTGGTTTCCTCCAGCCTCAGCTGCTTCTAGTGCAAGCAAGAACTCTTCCTTGGCCTCCTTGTACTTCCCAAGAACATACAAGCAGTTCCCAGCTCTAAAGTGGGGTCTGACATCAACAGGTTGCAATTCACAAGCCCTTTTAAAGCTCACCAGAGCCTCTTTAAACAGTTGGTGTTCATATAGAACCCTACCAATTGCCATATGGCCATCAAAAGCCTCTTCTCGGGACCTGGCACCATCCGCGCGACCCCTCAGCCCACCCAACTCTTTCAGAAATACTGCATAATCATGCCCAGACTCTTCCCAGAAAACCCTCTTGTCCGAAATCTCCGTGGAAGGCCCCAATTCCCTCGACCAACCAGCATCCGAATACGCATCGAAGTTATCCGCTTTCAATTTCCCATCTTTGGCTTGCTTGGTTTTCAATCTCTTTATCAGGATTTCCAAATCGTCCACAATCTTCCAGGTGTCGTCAAAGACAATTCCGTGATTGGGCGACACAGCCCACGCAGCAGTCCTCTGCTTCTTCTGCGTCTCCACCGCAACCCTTTCGTCCGCAATGGAAGACGAAGAAGCCTCAGACGCCATGGGAACCCCTTGCCCATCATCCAAATTGAGCTCCAGGCCAAGCGCATCAAAGTCCCGGTCGACATCGCCCGCACCATCATCGTAGGTCCGCAACAAACCCTCGTAAGTGAGACCCTTTTCCCCATCGATGAACTCGCCGTAGGTGCGGAAGACTTCGTCAAGAATGGCATTAATCTGTTCGTCGCTGAACTTGACCCTCGGGTTCACGGCCACGACAAGCGCGGCCATCTCTTCCCTGTTGAGACCCCCATCATGGTTAGCATCGAATTGCTGAAAAATTCGCCTGACCTTTTCTGATCTGCTGCCTCTAGTTGCCATGAAAGCTAGAAACTGTTAATCGGTGGAGATGCTTATGTGGGCGTGGCTGTGAAGGCCCCAAATTCTATGGCTATAAAACCCTAACTTCCGATAAAATCCGTTTGAGACTACCGATGACTGTTAATCTCCAATTAATCTTTTTGCCCCTTCACAATCAGATTTTCAATCCCAGCTGGGAAACTAAAAAAAGGTGAAAGGAGAAAAAGGAGAGAGGTGACCCCCCTCTCCCCGCTCTATTATTCCCCAGTCTTTCTCTCTCCTCTTCCAATCTATTTCACTTTTTTTTCTTTTGCTTTTTCTTCATTTTTACTGCTATGGTTGGACGGTACTGGGTGTGTTGTGGGTCCCAGCATGTCCACGATAGAATTTATTTTTTAATGCCAACCGAATTTGAGAAAAATATATATATTTCACAATAATTGGCTTAAAATTTCGGCCAAGTTGATAAGATGGAGGATTTGTTTGAAAATACGGTAAATAGATATTTTTACATAAGTTGAGGTAAATTTATGAAGGAGATTCTCTCATTTTATAGAAAAAACATTGTTGAACATGCTTTTAAGGCTTCTTAACGTCAAACAGCATATAAGTCTAGCAGGGGCTAACCTTCCCTTTCCTTTTAATAAATTTAAATTTGAATCTCTGTTAAAAATGTTTAACATTTAATTTCTGATGAAATGTCAAATAGAATTATCTTAGATAAAATGCTACATTTTATCTAAAAAAAATATGCCATCCATGACATTTTCTTTGAAGAATAGAAAATCTCACGTGATTGGGTCGCTTTTGGATTAAACAAGAAAAGGTTATTTAATTGATAGAGAACCCATTGTTATTTGAAATGATAGTAGTAGCAAGGCTGAGGAAACGGAGTTTGAACAAGAAATAAACCAAGGACCATCAATTTAAGTTCGTTATTAGATTTTTTTTTTCTGGTTGATGAAGTTTCTAAGTGAATTGAAATGAGTCATTATACACACACAAACTATATATGTGGTGACGGCATGCAGAAGTCAGAATCACGATTGCAATATGATATTTAAAGCAAAGGAACACAACAACTACTTCAGAAATCAAACTGTTGATGATTATATCTTAGCAGCAATACAGAAATTCCCAACTACTAATTCCCCATTTTGTTTAACCCGAATCGTAAATTGACCTGATCCACCTTTAATGGGTTAGGCTAAAATTCATATGATGGGCAAAAGTGATAATAAGCATTTTTGTGAGTAATAAATGGTATTTTTCTCCAAAAGATCAAACTTGAACACACGTGGGAGCAGTTGTGCTTTTGAATTTAAATTCATAATAATAAATAGAGGATTATCCCTCTTCAGACGATAGAACTCACGGAGAAACACATGGATCACTTTCTCTGTCTCCCTCTCTGTAATCTCTCTTCTTTCAATTGTGAATTTGCTGTGAGAAACAATTTTGCATCCAAATCAGTGATCCATATTGTGCATAGGTATCTAGAGAGTAGTCAGAATCTACAAGTACACCCGAAATTATACAGTATAGTTGTACAATATCTAAACTGTTTAGTGGGGTTCACTCTCTCTCATCCTCCAAACTGGAAAAGACAGTTAATTTATATGTATTGAAAAAATTAGCTGGATTTATTGTTTACAAGAGAATTGCATCAGTATCATTAAAATTAGGTAAGTTAATTAGGTGGGGGAGGGGGAGGGTAATGGGTTTGAGCGTGTGTCGAGTGTTTGTGGAGCCAACATACCAAACAGCCTTCCAAGTGTCGAAAGGACCCAACTCCACAAATCTCCATTTGCTTGTAAGTAAAAGTTGTCGTCATGCCTCACATTGTTTGCCATTAATTTATCATTCTCCTGTCCCCCCCAATTAGGGTTGTATATTTAACTCAACATTTCATTTTTAATCATTTTGAATTGATCCCAATGATGCTGTTTTTTATATCACTAAACCTATCCCTATGGACACCGCTGTTTTGTTCAACGTCAAAACTCACATATGAAGTTGGGTGAATCTGTTGGGTCCATGGGCTTTTGTTATGGATTGGAAATAGTGAAAAGGTAATGATTCATCGTAATGCGACGAATTAATGTTCGATTTTTTGCAAAAAATGTGCTTGCATCTTGTACCCGACAATGACTCTAGCGTGATCATCTCAATTAAAAGCATGCATGTGATCAGCCAACAAAAAGTTGTAATGGAGATTAAGAAAAACGCTAGAGCCTTTGGGGTATGCTATTTGGGAAAATGGAAGTTAAACACCTTAGAAGAAAAGGTGATACTGTATGTGGTTCTTAATACAAGCTAATTTTTTTTAAATTAAGAACGTTAATTGATTTATATATTTATCATTTTTCTTTAAAAAAATTGATTTACATGACTTGTAAATTGATGCATAAGCTACTGATACGAACAAATATTTTAGAATATATTTTATGAGTAAATAATTTATTTAAATTTTGTAATATATGATGTTGCATGCAGCATTTAAATATCAGGGAATCGTCCAGCTTATCTACAACGTTGTTCTCATCATAGTGGTAGCAATACCTACAAATAAACGGTTAATCCGAGTCGTGTCCGAGGACACTGTCTATTGGACACGAAATTGTATCTCTAATTCTCTTTTAAAACCATTCAGCAAATTCATTTCGCTATGTACGTTGCTCTTCTAGTTTCTATGACACTCTTAATTGGAAATGCCATTAAATAGCCATGTTTTTATTTCAAACATTGATTGAAAATACTATTAATATCCATACAATTATAACCATTAAAAGCCGCTTTTTTAAAAGATAATCAACGGTGATTAAAAGAATAAATATTGATGATAAAAATAAGTTTTCAAATTCCAAACTCCACATTAAACGCTGAAACTTATTGACCAACGCCTTATTTAAAATTAGTATTTTTATTTTCATAAAGCTTTTAATAAAGGGTATCCAATACAAAATTAACTTGCACATAAGGGTAAGGAGATTGCCGAATTTATCTCTAGTGACATTTATTATATGCAAGTTATTTCCTCCTCTTAACTAATTTATTAATCCAAGATCATATTGTATCAGACAAACACTTGAACTTCACAATTCCAAATAATGTGGGACTCTGCCTTTGACACACCCACGTATAAAATTTACAACATATGATACATTAAGCATGCTTCTAAATTTATAATGAACCCGTTTGAAAAAGCGGTGGAGAAGTGTTTTTACGGTTTAAGAAGTAAATATATGAAGAAGATTATATCAATTTATAGAAAAACACTGTTGAACGTGTATTGAGGAGCACACACGCTGTTCGAAACATACACCACCAAGCTTAGACGTCTATGCGTACAGTCTGAAAGATCCGTTTTTTTTTAGTGAAAGAGTATTTTATTAATCATTACTCAAAATATGTGCGTAGGCGGGTTAAAAGGTAAAATTAAAGTACAGCAGGGTAAAACTGAAAGCCTCTAATTTATACTAATATTCTTATAAGATTCTTAATTCTCATTCTCTCTGTTTTTTTATTTAAAAAAAAAAACTAGGCTCATAGGTGCCAAGGGGGAGCGTAGAGTGTACAGGCTGGGGCATTCTGTTTGTCGTTTTGTTGTCCACCGTGGCTTACAGGGCATCTCCTTGCGCCGTCACGTGCTTCCCATACTCTGTCACATTTACAACTTTGCCCTCACCAACATTTCACCCTAAATAATTTCCATAATCTAACTCCATGAAAACCTTTTTTTTTTTCCTTTTTTTTCTTACGAATAAAGGCAACAATTCCAAGACACATGCGTATTTGAAAATCTACTAGGAGTGTATTTTACATAAATCGAGGTAATATGTGAGAAAAATTTTATCTTAATCTATATACAACATGGTTTTAACGTACTTTTCAAACAAGCGTTGAATTAAAAATTAAGGTAAAATGTTCGACTCTTCCGTTGATGTAATGGATGCGTGAGTTCCTTCTGTCACACAGATGATAGGACCAAAGGGAAAAAAAATAAAATCGAATTTAAATTAGTTTTTTCATACTTGACTCTAAGTAACATGAAATCGACCGTTGTTTGATCCAAATTTTAGATTTGATATCAGAAAATGCACATTTTATTAAGTAAACCCTCTTAGTCTTAGAAGTAGAGAAAATGACAAAGATCAAACAAACAAAAACAAGGGTTGTTCCTTCTTCCCCTCCCAATAAGTTGATCCATTGAGCTGGTTTGATCCTTAATGGGCACGGGAGAAAGGTGCATGTTTGGGAAAATTTTTTCTCAACGATGCATGTAAGTCAAGACAAAAAACATTTTAAAATATATAAAAAAATCTTGAAATCCGTAAAATTCTCTCGAAATTTGTAAAATCATATTGA
>JANTPZ010094693.1:0-16367 GCA_025593235.1 Vachellia pachyceras | reverse complement strand
AAAATCCTCTTTAAATTCTTGTTCAGGACCCTTGTTATGAACATGTTCATTAACATATTCAATGTACACTAGTCCTTTAGAAAATGTTTCAGTGCTATCTGAGATTTCTAATTCCATTGTTTAAAAAAAATGAATTTGAAATTATTCATTTGAAAATTTTCAAGAAATCACTCAATAAGCACTGATTTTCGTTAAAAACAGATCCTGAATTGCCTTATAAAATAGGCAAATTATATATCAAAACGAAGCACTTGAATTTTAGGATTTTTTAGGAACAAACTGTGTCTCATTTGGACCTTGCACGCACCCTCACGCACCTCAGGAAGATTAATTCCTTAAAAATTCGAAAAATGGGACGAAGCTCACTCTCATGGTGCGGCGCGTGTAGTACATACGCCGCCTTACCGCCACCAGAATGCGACACGCGCCGGACCGTCGTTCTCTACTCACCG
The DNA here is from genome assembly GCA_025593235.1 of Vachellia pachyceras. Taxonomy (NCBI): domain Eukaryota; kingdom Viridiplantae; phylum Streptophyta; class Magnoliopsida; order Fabales; family Fabaceae; genus Vachellia; species Vachellia pachyceras. Next base: position 15,915 of record JANTPZ010094693.1, on the reverse strand, counting down.
TCGTGGTTCTGATGGAGTAGTCCACATGTCCACTAGACGTGCCACGTGGCCTCACGCGCTATGTGGAGCCTTTTTCTTCTTAAATAATAATTTTTTTTAAAAAAATTTAATTATTATTATTTTTTTCAATTTTTTTCGTTTGGGCCCTGCTCGGCCCAGACCAATATTTTTTTTTATTTTTTTGAGTTTGGACCCTGCTCGGCCCAGACCAAAAATTATTATTATTTTATTTAATTGAGTTTGGGCCCTGGTCGGCCCAGACCAAAAATTATTTTTTTTATTTAATTTTTTTTCGGTCTGGGCCACTCTGGCCCAGTTTTTTTTGTCTAGGCCTCTCTGGCCCAAACCGTAAGTCTTCTTTTTTTCTAGATTGGGCTGCCATGACCCAATCCTCTCGGGTCGGGTTAACCTACCCAGTTTCGACCCGGATCGCTGTTCCTCAGCCGTCACTGCGAAATTATTTTTTTTATTTTCGCCGGTTACTATTCATTCGGTGCGCCGATGTATTTTTCGACCATAACTTCGCCGTCCGACGTCCGTTTTTCGCGTTCTAGGTGTCTATTTCATCTTTTCGATGAGATCTACGCAATGGAGCACTTTTGGAACCTAAATCTTTCTCCTTTTCTGAAAAACATGATGGAATTTGTAACTCATTTTTATTCCGTAACTCCGTCGTCCGGTTTCTGTTTTACGCGTTCTTGATCTCCACATTCTCGTCTTGAAGAGATCTACATTATGGACATGTTTTCTAAACCTAAAACGCATGTTTTATGAGGACTCAAATTTATCCCTACATTTTTGGGTTCGCTTTCCCGTTGTGTTTTTCATTTTCATCGTTTCGGTTTAGAGGCATATCATTTCATACCAAATATACACATAAATCACATATATGATTGAAATCTGAACCGAAAAACAAAACGACATGCTATACAGGAAAGCATTAGACATGCATACACATATATCTTAATGGAACATGCTTGTAGAAATTCTTGAACAGTAAGTAATTTCCATAGAGCATGCATGGTAAGCAAAAGATCATAGTGATGGGCATACTTTAATCATATACTCAAATTTTCATGATTAAACTAAAAATCATTCATATCTGTGCGGAAAAGAAATGCCTCAGGAACTTATAAGCTCTGATACCACTGAAGGATTTCGGGCGTACCTGGAGATACTGAATTACGAATCTGTAGATACCCACACGGAAGACGGATCACAAGAGTGGATCCGAATATGATACACAGCAAATACACCGAAGGCAAGAGGAGAGGAGATGAGATGATTCTCTGAAAGAGAAAAGGGAAGGTTTACTTCCCACTAGGGTTTAGGTTTACGTATTTGACCTAGCCCATAGACTTGGGCCTAATCCATCAAGGGTGGCCTATATCCCAACAGCTTCCAACTCCCTTCGCCCCCTTAACGTCCAGACTGATACCTCGTGCTCCTCTGTGGCAATGGACTCCTCCGGCACCCTCATCCAAACAGGCGGCTTCAATGACGGCTACAACAAACTCAGAACTTTCACACCCTGCGATGACGACCTCTGCGACTGGATCAAGCACCCTGTTCCGTTAAGTAACAATCACTGGTACTCCTCCAATCAGATTCTCATCGACGGTTGCATCATCATCGTTGGTGGTCATTCGGCTTTCACCTACGAGTTTGTCCCCAAAAATTCAGGAAACAGCAATGGTTCTTATTACTTTAGGTTCTTGAGAGAAACAAGGGACTCCAGACCTGGAGAAGAGAATAATAATCTTTATCCCTTCTTGCATCTCTTGCCGGACGGGAATCTCTTCATCTTCGCCAATAAACGCTTTGTTTTGTTCGACTACATCCAGAATCGGGTCGTCAGAGAGTATCCGGTTCTACCCGGTGCGGAGAAACGTAACTATCCAAGTACTGAGTGGTCGGTTTTGCTCCCCTTGAACTTAACTGGGTTGGTAGACACGACAAGGTTGCCCGAAGCAGAGGTAATGGTGTGTGGAGATGCTTTACAAGGTTCGTTTTCTAATGGCTGCCAAGAAGAAAGTATATGTGGAAACGTCAAGAAGTTGCGGCAGGATCCGGGTTACAGACCCGAATCCCCAATGGGTCATGGAGGTGATGCCCATTCCCCGGGTCATGCCCGACATGTTGATATTGACCAGTGGTAACGATATCATCCACAACGGTGCCTGCAATGGGACGGCTGGGTGGGAGAATGCCGTGAACCCGGCACTAAACTCGGTTCTCTACAAGCCAAACGAACCTGACCAGGATGGCAGATTCGAGGTATTGAACCCCACATATATTGCACGGATGTACCACTCGTCGGCGGTGCTATTGCCAGACGGAAGAATATTAGTTGGAGGGAGCAACCCACACAGATTGTACGACTTCAAAGCGTACCCATACCCGACGGATTTGAGCTTGGAGGCGTATTACCCGAATTACCTGGACCCGAAATTCAATCCTCTGCGACCCACAATTGTAGCGATAGAGGCGGCACAAAATAGGGCATTGTACGAGGGGACGTTCTCGATGACGTTGTCGTTGGAAGAGTATCATGGCGTTCTGGAGATTACCGTTTTGCTGGTGGCGTCGTCGTTTACGACGCACTCGTTCGCCATAAACCAGAGGATGTTGACGTTGGATCTGGTAGATGTGGATAGGGTGGCCCCACATGTGTACCGGGTTACGGCTCGCGGGCCCCTCTCCCCCAACTTGCCCCCACCTGGCTACTACATGCTTTACGCTGTCCACGCTGGAATTCCTAGTGTTGCCGTCTGGCTTCAGGTTAAGTGAATGAGTCCACGTCAGCATAGCTTTTTACTTGTCTTGACATTTTTTCACCCAAGTTATCAAGCATTATTGATTAAATCGGTCAATTTTATCGAAGTATTTCTGTAATCCATACGTTTTGTTGTTTAGATTTGATGGAATTTTTAATGCTTCATGAGAAAATTGTTTCCCCGCTTTTTTAAAAAAATTCTCATTTTTAATCTAAGTGATAGTTGATTTTTTTTGTAAAAATTAATAAAATCAGGTAAATTATTTTAGATTATATATATTGAAATATTATGTATATTTTTAAATTATATATTAGTTAATTTATTTTTTTATATTTCAAAAAAGTTAACTGAAACTTATATTAATGACTAGAGGTAGTATTGGACTTCTAATTTTATATCTTAGTACACTATCACCATAACTTGCATGAATATAATAAAATTTAGTGCAAACATAGTCCTTGGTTCTCATAATTTCCCTCAAGTAGGGTTTTCGTCCCTGTATTATCAAAGTTGTGTTTTTTGTTCCTAAAATTTAGTTCGTCTGAAGTTGTTAGTCCCTGTAATTTTAAAATGAGATAAATTAGATGTTAACATCATTAAAATTATTGACATGTAACTGACGTTGTTATTTTTGCTGACGTGGTTTGATGACTGTATATAATCAATGTCTATGTGGAATGGTTAAACATACTTTTGATTCCTATAATTTGTCATAATTTAGGTTTTGATCCATGAAATTTAAAAGTGTTGGTTTCAATCCCTCAAGTTTGCTCTGTCAAAAATTGTTAATCTCTTTGGTTTTAAAATGACTTAAACCTAATATTAACATCGTTAATTTTGTTTATGTGTCACTGACTTCGTTAATTATCGTGATACAGCTCAGTAACCTAAAAACCTACATTCTACTCTTAATAAATAATTAACTCCATTAATTTCGTCACAATAGAACTCAAAGTTATATCCATTTGTTCAACACCATATTTTGATTTCACCATTCAAAAAGGAACATTGCTATAACAATTCCGTTTCTATGTCAAGATATCTAATAAGAAAATATGAAAAATCAATCTTATTCATGTTGTACATTTCACTTAATGAGAAAATAGGTTAGATTTTATAGGATCAAACCTGTGGGACATAACACTTGCGCATTGGATCATCCATATAATATACAAAAAAGAAACTCCAGATGTTTGATATCTTTCTCTTTGAATGAAATCTCAATGACAGTGATGGTTTCATTCAATATATTAATACAGGAATGGAATTGTTAGAGCTGATGTTCCTTTTCGAAGGGTAAAATCAAAATATAATGTTGAATAAATAGGTGTGGCTGTAAAATCAATGAAGTCACTAAGTCAGTAATTGATTAAGAGTGAAATATAAGATTTTTTAGATACAAAGTTATTTCACCATAATTAACGGAATAACTGACATATAAGCAAAATTAATGGTGTTTTGATATCGAGTTACGTCCTTTCAAAAATATGGTGACTAATAGTATTCGACAGAGTAAACTTAAAGGGATCAAAAATTAAATCAAGGCAAAACTATGGAGACCAAAAGCAGGTTTAACCTGTCAACATGTGTGTTGATCATATATAGTCATCAACCCACGTTAGCAAAAACAACAGCGTCAACAAGACGTTAACAATTTTAACGACATTAATATCTGATTTAAATCTTTTTAAAACAATACGGATTAATGGTTTCATACAGATTAAACTTCAAGACTAAAAAACACAACTTTAAAACTATAGAAACGAAAACCCAAATTGAAGGAAATTATGAGAATTGAAAATTATGTTTACACTAAAATTTATAAAACGAAGCTTAAGTAGTTCACTTTCCACTGCAAATTTGCAAATATAAGTTGATTCAGTAAATTTAACTAGAATCGATGTGCATTAACCATACCAACAATTTTACTAACATTTTCTTTGACACAAACTTAGGACATGTTTGGTATGGTGGAATTGGAATGGAATTCATTTTCTATATTTGGTACGGTGGAATTGGGAGGTGGAATTGGGAATGGAAATGGAATTCAAAATGGGTAGAAATGATTTTCATGATGTAACCCATGGAATTGTATTCAATTCCATAGAATTGATTTTTTGACCCCTCATTTTTTTCTATTCCCATCTCCATCTTTATCTTTATTTCCATCTCCATTTCCATTTTCACCAAAATCAATTTCAGCGTATCAAACGAGCCATTAATCTTTCACGTGCATCTTCACAAATCTTAACTTAGAATAAAACCATCACTAAATATTGTGTCCATTTGGATTAATGGTACAAACTACTTTTTCAATATGATTTACTGTCTACGAGTACAAAGAAAATGGATGAACTTCGAATGCGATTTTTGTACACTAATACAAACATGCCTATATTATTACTTCTTCAGGAGTCACGAGTACAAAGAAAATATGAAATGCATATAGGCATAGTATTAATATTTAGAAATGTCAAAGGATGTACACCCAAAAAGCGATATAAATACAGAAGGCTTACTAGTCAACTTATGGAAATAAAGCACATATTTGAGGCTATAATACATATTGTTATCTTACAATTGACATCATGGACTTGACAAGCCAATCTTCATCCTCTCTTTCATTTTCTTTTTTTCTTCCCTAGCTATCTCAACGACCATGGTTGACAATGACATAGATTCATGATTTCAGAAAATGGATGACAGTATTGGAAACTCTAATATATATATATATATGTGTGTGTGTGTATATATATCATAGGACATATGAAGAGTAAATATTCCATCAAAGTTATACTGTACATGACTTGGAACATCCAGCGATCAATGACGAACTCCTCACAGCTATCCTCACTGCTCCTACCACACTGAGCTGAATCTTCTCAGGGCTCAGACCTTGTCGTCTATCTTGCTTGTTCTCACAGCATTCTTCTATTTGAACACCCACAAAATAAGCTATCTGATCACCCACAAACTAAATTTAGAGAGTATAACATCTTTAGTTGTTGACTAAAATTCAATCATGGCCACCCAACTTAATCATTATTAGAAAGGAAAGGTGGGGTGAGGTCTGACAAAGTGAATCTGTGTTTTTCCCTCACTTCAAGTTGAAGGAGCTTTTAAGAAAAGAGAGATTACAGTATAAGCTAGTACTTATACTGTTCATAAAATTCCAGAGAGTTGCTTCGTAAGTGGCTTTTTGAGAGATTGCAAATTGAGCTTGTACAGAACTAGAGCAGTAGAACTGGTGTAATATAAATCATCTAGGCAGGTAGATATGGACGCTAATCACATGAACTGGACCTGAGAAACGGAGACATTTAAAATTTACAGTTCATCTTATAATTAGCTCATATGCAGCAAGCTCATATGCAGCAATACCTTGCCAGACGCATCACGAATAGGTGATATGTGTAGAAAATTCCAAAATGAGCTTTCATCCTTCCTGTCAAAGTTGCAGTAAATTGACTCATCACATTCAATGAATAAAATTCATATCTTTGGAAACTGGGGGCATAGGGGAAAGTGCAGTGGTAACCTGTAATTCAAAATACGTACTGTGCATGGTTGTTCAGCTTTAATGCTCTCCCTTATCTGTGAGCAATTAGACACCAATGAAATTACACAGTCCATAGAAAATCCATCCCAATAAGAGGTGATTAGCAACCACCCAAAATCAATCCTAAAAGCATTTTCACGCAAGTCAAGATAAAGCTCCTCTCATATATTTATCGGATTTCGTAAAATCATTTATAAAAATACAGCGCACAACAGATGTGTATACAAAATTCTAGCGATGAAGTGTATTACCAAATATAAAGCTGAGGTATCAATATTCGGTCCACTTAGAAATCTACAGTTGTGTCCTAGTACTTCATCTTTTAGGTAACCATATTTATCGGATTTCGTAAAATCATTTATAAAAATACAGCGCACAACAGATGTGTATACAAAATTATAGCGATAAAGTGTATTACCAAATATAAAGCTGAGGTATCAGTATTCGGTCCACTTAGAAATCTACAGTTGTGTCCTAGTACTTCATCTTTTAGGTAACCTATATGAGCAAAAGGGTGATTAGAAACATGATGAAAAACCGAGTATAACCGAGTTATTGTTTTATATCTTTACATCAAAGCCAGTATAATTGTTTGAAGTGATCGCAAGGCTATCAGTACTGGGTACTTTAGCCAAGGAAAAGGTTTTATAACCTGTCAACTCCAAGAAAGCATCACTGGCATACACAACAGGCATGTCAGGTAAATGAGGATTAGTTCTGCAAAATAACACGATATTTAACATCAAACACATAAAGAAATCAGGGATATTCGTACTTTGGCATAAAACTTATGCTAAAGAAAACTAGACATATCCAATAACTCACAATACAAAGCTTTGTTTGATTCTACCAAGGGATATAATCAAGGATGAGCTAAGAAGACCCACGTCAGGAATGCTGCATCTCTTTCTACATACCAATCTGCCAGTAAACTCACTATAGTGGGTTAGCACAGAAAAAATGTTGTCCATGGCAGTCATAGCTTTTCTCTTATCAACATCACTTGCCTCACATGGCTCTTCATCATTTGGTTCTGCATGTTTGATGAATATGGATTAGTAGAGAACAAACCAATTATTACAGTTATAATTCAACAAGAAGGGTTACTGGGGCCAAAGGGAGCTAGGCCACTGGAATGACCGAGAAAGAGGAAAAGGATGGTCACATTAAACAGCCCAAAATAGGAAAAAACAGAAGATGTTAAACTGAAGTATTAACAAGGAGTAGAAGCACAAATTGATGCACGAAGCATTTAATAACATCAAACGCCAAACTGTGAAACAAACCTCTACCATCGTTTTCTACTTCTGATACTTGATGAAGAGACAGGACGCGACTAAGTTCCAACAAAGAATCCGAGCACACTTCCTTCCGACATGATCCATACACAAAATCCTGAGCCATAGATCCACCGTCAACCAAATTAACGTCAGTTCTTCTAAAGCCGCATCCCGACCGCCCGCGTTTCCTCGATAGGGGTACCTGAACTGCCACGAAGTGACTCACCGTACCATCACACTTGTTAAATACAGGGTTCATGTGAAATAAAATCCAAAAAGGTTTTCCATCTTTACGGTAATTCAACAAATTGATCTGAATGGATCTCTCTTCTCTTATCGCCTCACGAATTTCTATTACCGACCTTCTACAAGTCTCTGGTCCTTGAAAAATCTTGCCATTCTTGCCAATCACCTCTTCTTTGGAATACCCTGACATCTTCAAGAACCCGTGGCTCACAAAGACAATCGGGTGGCCAGATATAGAGGGATCGGTGATGACAAAATTGTCAGGCAATTCGTCGAGCGCCTCGCGAACATGGCAGGAGTAACGACTGTCGAATGATTTGTATATCAGAGCCAACTGTGATTCCATGCTCTTTGCTACCAACCTCTTCTACAGATTCCTCACGTCGCCTCGTTGTTTGGGATATTCCTAATCCCATGTGGCACGTTGATCTCTTCTTGCTTCTTCAAATAAATTGAACTCTTGCTCACAGTTTCCGCAAGACCAAGAAGAAAAACTGGGGATTCCGGACGCTGGAATGCGAAAACAAAATCTAATAAGCAAGATTAAAACAAAACGGAAGAGTCCACGAACTCTAAGCAAAGACGCCAAGTATCAAGTTGAGTAGTAGATTTATAAATTGCGTCCTTGGGAAGTAAGGGAGCAATGAACAGCGAGCGAGCGAGCGAGCCAAATTGCAAATAGGAATAGAAAATATCTTGCGAAAATTGTGGCGACCATGGAATTGCAAAGCAAGGATGGATACTCATCAATCGTACTCCTCAGGGAGCCAGAATAATATGAAAGCGAGAAAAGAAAAAGAAATAATGGATATATTCGAAAGTAACAGTACGGTGTCTCGTCTCTCATGAAGGACTCAAGCGGGACGAAATTCACTACCAATGGAATGGAGCTTAAAAAAAAAAAAAGATTAAGGGCTTGTTTGGATGTTATGGTTGAAGCCTAGGTTTGGTTTCAAAATATAGGTTTAACCTTAAAATTGAGGTTTTGTCCAATCAAAATTTTTTTCCCAAAAGCTGTTTTGGTTACAAAACCTCAGTTTGAAATCTAGATTTTCTCTTTCCTACTTTTTCCTCTTTCTTCTTTCCTACTTTTTCTCTCTTTCTCTTTCTCTTTCTTACTTTTCTCTTTTCTACCCATTTTTTTGCCTCAGAATTCGTAAAAGCTAATAACTTCCCAAACATAAATCACTTTCAAAACCTAGATTTTGTCTCGAAATCTGTAAAAGCTATTTTCTAAAATCTATTCTCCAAACCTAGGTTTTGCCTCAGAATCTGTAAAAGTTATTTTCAACCTTACATCCAAAACAACTCTAAAAAGTGAAATGTTCATAGTTACCAGATTAAGAGAACGATTTTACTACATTTTTTGTCCATTAGGGTAAGTCATGGGGAAATTTGTTCGGAACGCATTTTAAAAAATATTTTTTTTAAAATTAGATAATGTAATGTTATTTATATTTAAATAAATATTGAAGGAGTGACTTTTTATAAAAAGAAAATTTATTTAAATAAACGTTGGACAAGTAATTTTTGGTAGAAAATCATTTATAATGAATAAATATTAAATACTACGTAGATATATTATTTTATATACTATGATAAAATTAGAAAAAATAAAATGATAAAAATGAAATAAAAATATATGTAAATTAAATATCAGAAAACTAAAATTTTTTGAAATTCTCAATCATGATTATATATCCTATTTTTTATATAGTTTAATATTTAAATACAGCATCTTAAGAATATTACACATGATCGCCTATAATTAGAGAATTTAACCTAATGAGTACAAGGAACTTTATCTAAATTTTGTTGATTTAAATCGATTAGAAATAGTAAAAATAATATTTTGCACAATAATTTTTGAAGAAAATAATTTTTGTGTTATTTTTAATAAAAAGTAAAAGGTTATTGATTTTGCGTAAATAATTGCCCTTAGCTAAACACACATGACCTAAGCATAAATGTAAAATAAAAAATAAACAGTGTAAATATTAAAAATAACAAAGCGTAAACATGGTCTTTGCTTCCTTTACCTTTCTCATCACTTTCACCTCTCTGGATCCCACAAAACAAACGCATTACCACGCCCAATGCTATCAGAAGCAGCTTTGATCTGCTTCTATAAGAAGGAATTTTTAGATTGAAAGGGCATTTGGGTTTAACTCTCAGACAAAGTGTGTCCATTTGGCAAAGTTTATCAACCCTATAAAAATATGTTCAACAGTGTTTTTTGGTAAAATGAGACAATCTCCTCCACATATTTATCTTGACTTGTGTAAAAATACTTCTCTACCACTTTCTCAAACAGACAAGTGTGTGTTTGGGAATTCCGTTGGGAGAAAGGAGTTTACAAATTTCTAGATGATTTTACGGATTTTAAAATAATTTTTATGGATTTCAAAATGATTTTTATTAATTTTAAAATGGTTTTATCTCGATTTACATGTATCGTTGGAGAATGAAGTTCTCAAATAAGCACGGATACTCCTTCATTTCCAAACGTAACTTTTGGACTCGGGCCATCCCAAACACACGTTTGTCTTCTTGTGATTTGGACTCAGGCCATCCCGATGGTGAAAAGCAAGAAGAAGCAATCAAGTATGCTTCCAAACGTGACTACTTGATTATGTGACTCTCACTCGCCGCATCTAGACCACAAACGGACCTCTTTTATTGGATTCCTAATAAGGTCAGCCATCAAGGTGGCTTGGCTTTGAAATTTCAATAATACCCACACAAGGTGAGCTTCCTTGCGTGTCTCCACGTCTATTAATTTGTCTACTTGTCTCCTTCACAGCAGTAATACATCGGCTTGCGTGTTTGTTTGGTAACGTTTGGCTTGTAACCATAAGCACGTTCAACAGTATTTTTCCGTAAAACGAGACAATCTCCTCCATATATTTGCCTCGGCTTGTGTGAATAAGCCCATAAGTACTTCTCCATCACTTTGCCAAACGGGCCCATGGGGCCAAGTACTCCCAGGTAATCTGTGCTTTTCTCTATGCGTACGACACCGCAAAACACTATTAAGTATTTTTTTTGCATGTATTTAGGGAATCCGTTGAAGGAAGGATTTACGGATTCCGAAATAATTTTATGGATTTTGAGATATTTTTACGGATTTTGAGATGTTATTTTACAGATTTCAAAATGTTTTTTATCTTGATTTACATACCCGTTGGAAAAATAGATTCCCAAGCATACACTTTATGTATCAAGTACCTCAAATATTTTTGTGCTGTAGTTTTGCTCTTAATAATTTGTGGTGTTGGACCTAAAAAATTCTGGTGTTGAAAGCGTATGGGAGAGTACTTTAGGGTGTTAGATATTTTATAATATTTCATAAATCTCTATTTTGGTCATCACCTTCCTAATCCCCCTTCTTTCCTCGTTCTCTCTGTAATAGTGTTAGAACTAACCGGATTTGACGGGGTTAGAACAATGAGTCCATGAACAATCCCTTGGTCTATTCGGTTAAAAGTTTGGTACAAGTCAAGATTTATGGATTTTTATTTCCTTATTGATCTTGAAATGACATTTTTTTAGTTTAAAAAATAACAATATATCATATATGTTCTTTGCTAACTGATTTTTTTTAATCATGTATGATTTTATGCATGATGCTCTATATATCCATGGATTAATGCCTTTTCATTTAAACATTATTTTAATTATAACCTATCGAATCTCAAGTTGACCCTGATTTAAATCACTATGTGTCCGTTTGGGAACACAGTAGAAAAATATTTTTACGCAACTCGAGGTAAATATGTGGAGGAGATTATCTCATTTTACTGAAAATACTGTTGAACGTGCTTTTTGGGAGAAGATAAGCTTTACCAAACAAGCACTATCCCTTGAATCACTACCTCAACCGATGCACCGATGGCTCTGATTCTCAGTACATTGTTCTCTATTCCTCAAGACCAAATCGTTCATACACTCATACACATTACTATATATTCTCAAGGCAGTATCACTAGCAGTTATTTTATAGATCTGTAACGATTTTAAAAACCATAACTAATTTACTACTACAAATGCCATCTTTTTTATTTCTGTAGCGTTGTTATGATATTTCCCCCAGTTCATGTTCCTCAATTAGCCTAAATTATATGTTAGTGCCATGTCCACTTTGCTAAATGGTTAAAGAGAATTTGCATAAATGGACGCTTCCACAAGGAAATGAAATCGTTGTCCAATGTTCATGCCATTCATGGGATTGGGCTCAAAAACCCATATGTTAAAAAGCTTGGGCCATTTTGATCCATAAACCCTTTTTAATATTTCAATTTAAAGTTTTTGAGTTACTTTAACACCCTTTACACATCATATTTGAAGATTAAGAAATTATCAATATTTTTTTATTTAGGAAAAGCACAATAGTTTTAAAGTATTATATTTATTATTAGATTATCAGATTTTATGAAATTGATGTCATATGTTTTATTCATTTTTATCCTACAATTGTTAGGTTTAACAGTGTTGGATACATATTGATTCATCAAAATTTAATTGTAATTTTTTAGTGGTAATCATTATAAAAAATGATAGTTGAGAAATCAAAAGGCCTTAGTCAGTTAGTCCTCTAAATTTATAAAATTTACGGTTGATAACATGAAAATATCCTCTTGCATCTTTAGCCTCATAAGCATCTACTTAATATGAAATCCATTCAACTAGTTAGCCAGCAACATGGTACATTCTATGGATATGGAGCTTCTTTATCTTTTCAGGAACCCGATCACACTGGCAAGTTTCACCAAACTGGATGGTTCTTAATATGTGTTTAGATTAGTTTCGGAACAGAAAGTAATATAAGTTATTTTAGAGAATATGTTTTGAGTAGAATAGATTCTGTCAAAAAAATGATTTCGAATTTTGTTGTTAGCTGTCATTAGAATCACTTTTTCATACGTAAATTAGTAAAAAGGATATAAGTTAATGTGATAATTGAAAAAAAAACAAAATTTAATTTATTATAAAAGGAATGAGAATGATATTTTCGATAGAATGTATATGGCACTCACCAAAAAGCAGAAAAAGTGTAAAAAAGTAGATTTACTTGAACTATGGTTTCAATGGCTCAAACCATGGTTTTCATAAAAAAAAAACACTTCCAAATTTTTCTCCTATTTGTCTACCATAAAACAAAATCATGATTTTACAAACCAAAAATGCTTTTTTGATGTTTGCCAACCACACACTTTGAGCAGGGATAGAAGCGGCTGCTGCGGAAGAGTATTCCAAAATAAGGAAGATTATGAATCCGTTTGGAAACAAAGTAGAGAAGTACTTTTACGTAAGTCGAGGTAAATATATAAATGAGATTATCTCGTTTTACAGAAAAACACTGTTGAACATGCTTTCGAATTCTACATGGGTTAAACACGTATGATGGGGGGTTCAGTTACAAACTCACAAGAGTCCCCTCTGCAGCTCTGCAGTTGCGGAACTATTAGGTGTCATTCAAGGTTTGCACTTTTACTGGGCGAGAGGTCATGGGAAGATCCTGCTCCGTCTTGACTGTACTGAAACTATCAACTTAATGACCAAATGTTACTATACCAATCATCCCTTTTATGATATACAGTGAAGGAAGTTAGATTCCTCCTTTGTAAACATTGGTCTACGTGATTGTGTGCCATGCATTAAGAGATTGCATTTTAGCTACAGACTGGATGACAAAATCTTCTCACAGTCTTTTACGGAATTTTTGTTTAATTGAACAACCTTCCATCGATGATTGTAGCCAGATGCTGGTTCATCTTCAGTTTTTCTTTGCCAGATGCTTATGTAATCTCCCAGTAATGTTATTCAGTTTATATTCCAAAAAAGGAAGGAAGGATAAGAACCCAAAACGGTGCGTATCCTGTCGTCAACTACCGCAGCTTGCAGGTGACTTCTATTTTCCCTCACTTTTGGAGTTTGGACCGCACAGGACCATTTTCACCGCATCAACGAATTCTGACAGATCGAGTAAGAAAAGTTCCTGCGGAGCCATCTTGATTCTTCTTGTTACTTCAATTTTGGATCTCCTTCTTCCTCGTCGCCCTCCCTCGTATTCCTACTCTTTGTAGTGATTCTTAGACAGGTGAAGAGTTTTGTCATAGATCGTTCCTGCTTGCATTCTTTGGTTGCTTGCATTTTCTGCACCAATGAGCGGCCATCTTTGCATATTATCTTTGATTTGAACTTCATTGTCGTTTTCTTTGTACTATGGTTACCTCGAATTTAAGTTCTCATTTGCTCAACTGTAATACTGCTTTTTGATGCTCAGTTCTAAGTAAAATATGTTTAGTAGGCTGGTTTTTCCAGTCTTTTCTTTTTTAGTTTCTAATCGACGGAACACAGATACGCTAATTAGAATTTGGCGCTGCCTAGTGCCAGTAAACACTGTATTGGCCTTGCCTGCTTATCTGTTATGATGTTGGGAATAATGAATTTTTTAACGCTTTAAATCAATCTCACTGCCTATTTTCTAATTCCTGCGATTTTCTTCGATGGCGCTATCTGTTTACGGACAGGCAATTTGCTTTCAGTCGTTTTGTCTAACTTCATCTTTTGTTGATATCCTAATTGCTTTTTTACCACAAGCCACGAGTTACTGGATGGAGATCAAATGCAGTTATTTTTTCTTAAATTCCTTGCATCTTTCGTGGACTACACTGATCACTGGAAACTTTTTTGAATGTAAAGCCCAAAGCGGAACTCCACTATCAAAATTTTATAATATATGTTTGTATTGCAATAAGCTCTTGTGGGAGTTCCCAAATAGGTCTCCCTCTTGTTCAGTTTTCTCCCCCTTTCAAATATTTTTCAAATGCATCATAGTATGTATCCTGAAATGAAATTATAATCCTTTATGTCAGACCACATCTTTCTAACCTACCACATTTATGCTCATGAGCATATTCCACTTATATTGCAGATATTTATTGTGTCACAATGAATTTCTTGATGCGGTCTGCTACAAGTGTATCTGCAGAACGGTCGTCCGTTCCCAAATACCACACAGATACACATCACAAGTCTTCATCTACATCAACCTTGGAGACTCTTATATCTGAGGATTCATTTAAACAGTCTTCCATAACTGAAGAGTATAATAGAGAAACTGATGGAGCTGAAGGTGAAAATGGCATCATGACTGCTCTGAATTCAATAGAAGACTTACCAGGTGTAGCTAAGCACTCAGATGTTTCTGATGAAGAAGGATGGATTGCCATTCCTTACAGTATGTTCACTTTCAATCTAACCTGTCTTTTCCTCTTGATTCTTGGCATGGCCAATTGAAGGTTGGACATAATTAAAAGATTTTGATTCGCATTCAAGCCTGGAATTCGCAGCAACTTGAAGTTTTTATGGTTCACAGTGCTTTTCTTATATTTGCTGATAAATACAGGCTCTAGGGAGCTCCATTTGTACTTACTTTTCTTAACGGTTCAAGAGTTAAAGAAACACATTGATTGAGTTTCATGTGGTGGACTGACTAAAGATGCTCCTTTTAGGTCCTTTCTTTTCTAAGTTAGGTGCAGACGAGATTTATCTGTGTATTTAATGTGATACACCTAATTCTCTTTTTTCTATTTATAGAAGAGCTCCCCGAAAACTGGAATCAGGTGTCAGATATACAGTCCCTGCGCTCACTTGATCGTTCCTTTCTTTTTCCTGGTAACAGAATCTTTCCTGTCTTAAATGTACGAATTTCAGATTTGGCTTGCATGGACTGGCACCCTGGCTCCCATTAATTGTTGACTAGACCCAATTTAAACCTGTAATTTAGGTGAACAAGTTCATATTGTGGCATGTTTGTCAGCATGCAACTGGGATGCAGAGATTATTACTCCATTTAAAGTTGCTGCAGTGATGAGTAAGAATGGCCTAGGTCTCAGCCCTGACAAAGAAAATGGAGACGTTGAAAAGAGAAACAAATCAGTATCTGGAGGAGGGGAATTGAGTCCTGATGGCCATGAGAAGAAGGGTGAAAACCTACCAAAGATGAACGCTGGTCATCCAACAGATGTTTTTGCTGGTGAATCTCTTC
>JANTPZ010094692.1:0-20582 GCA_025593235.1 Vachellia pachyceras | reverse complement strand
TAAGGGTGTGTTTAGGAGAGAAAGGAATTCTGTTAGGAGAAATCATCATCTGTCTTCTTCTTCTTGCCTTTTTTTTAACAAAAAATTGAATAAACACCATCAATCCAAACGCTACCAACCAAAAATATGGCTGATTAGATTTGGATGATAGACTAAGTTGCTGTCTCGAACATCTTTTCATCTCAATACTGATGCTGTGTCGTAATTAATATACGAGAGTGTATGTGGCGTGTGTACTTATAAATCAGATAAAGCATCCGAATAAAATCATATTGGGTCCGGCTAGAAAAGTGGTAAAGAAGTATTTTTACGTAAACTGAAGTAAATATGTGGAAGAGATTGTCTCGCTTTACGGAAAAACCCTATTGAACGTGCTTTTGATGAGAGTTAAGTGTTTTCAAACGGACCCATTTGTTATACCACACTTGCCCGTCCTCATAATCTTTCTCACTGCCAATATATATATATATATATATATATGATCTGTTACGTTACAAAGTCTCGCAATATATCATGCATGAATGGTCTATATTGTGTGGGATTCGACACACCATCTTTAGCCATTTACTCACTTCATTTATCCTAAAGATAAAATACAAACGCACTCAAGTCTTTAGCAATAAAGTCAACATTAGTTTTTTTTTCCCTTTAGGATTATCTCCGACCCTAACATTAGATTTAGCATTAGTCAACAACCCAACCACCACAATCTGTCTTTGGTCAAAACCAATCTCATTAATATACTTAATGGGCTATTTTCCATCCCTTTTCCAGAAGAAAAAAAATATCTAACAACCTATCCCACTTTAACAAGAGTCCGTCGAAAACGAGATAAAAGTTTAATAACTTTGCGTCATCCCCTCGAACATGTACAAGTGTGAGTTGGATAATAAACCAAGGAAATCAACGACACATGGCAATAAAATAAAAAGGAAATTTAGTCTTAGATCCCAAATAAATAAAATATTTAAGGAATGGTCCCATGGATGAAAATATTTAATGAGAGGTTTCATTGACAACATGAGGTCCTTGTATTGACAACAGCATGAGCTGTGTTGACAACACATCATGTTGTTAATGGGACCTCTTATTAAATATTTTAATTCATGGGACCATTCCTTAAATATTTTGTTTATTTGGGACCTGAGACTAGATCTCCGTAAAATAAAACATACGCTGATCCTGAAACATTAATAAAAAATAACAATACAATTTGTTAAAAATTTACTTTAATTTTCACATGCCTCTCGTATGTTATAAAGTTTAAAGAATAACTTATATTACTTGTTATTTACAAATAACATGTTACTCTAAATTTTATATTTTATTTGAATGTTAATATATTCACACTAATTAATTTTAAAATTATAAATACAAACAGAATTGAAACAAAGGGACGTGCATTATTCTCCCCTATCTTTTGCTTTCTATTTTTGATGCTCTCGTGTTGTCTTGTGGTCAAAAACGCATCCTCACTTGCCACATGTTTTTGAGAACACACTTTTAATAGTGTTTTTTCTGTAAGTTGAGATGGTTTTTTTCACATATTTACCTTGTAAATTGTAAAAACACTGCTCTATCATTTTTTTTAAACATGCTTTTTTTTTGGGCAGACAGACGCCACTTTGATTAACGGTTAGGTGAGATCTATTGGCTTCCGGGTGGATGGACACACCAAACCTCATTCAATTAAAACGAATACGAACCTTTCCGTATTGACTTACTTTTTTTTTTTTGGGGTTCTATTCGATGGTATAAAGAATACGAACTCTTTTTTTTTTTTTTTGCGTTCCGATCGATGGATACAAAGAATAGGAACCTACCTTTTTTTCTCCGTTCTGTTCGATGGATATAAAGACCGATCATACGTGGCGCTACCGATGAGCCGCTCATTTGTCAACGCTTTGACTTATTTCAAAATCAATGGCTCCTAAAGCAACCACGTCACTGGTGGAGCGCAATCGGTGCTGCGATTGGTTGGAGCAGCATTATCCTTCCGTCAAACACCGCACGGAATAAATATCAAAACGAAATAGGAGACATTTATGACGTTCGGAGCGCACCGTGAAGCAATGAATGTCGATTAGTGTCTGGTCCTCATTCGTATTTAGAGTTGCATAGAAGCTTTGTTGGCGGCAATTCCATGGCGCCTCCGAAGCTCCTCGTTCTGCTCGCTCTTTTCCTTGCCCTAATTTCGGCTCACATTAGGGCCGATGTTTCCGTCGATGGAGGTGGTGAACAGGGTGGGTCTGCTGGAGTCACCGTAGTCGACAGCGGCTCTGATTCTTCGGCTCTTGCGATCGAATTGGATCAGCTCAAGTCCAAGATCCAAACTCTTGGTCAGTTCTCGTTAGATATATTCGAAATAGGTTTTCCTTTTCGCCCTCCTTTATTTGCTTGGAACAATTTTAGTTTTACTACCCTGTTGCTGATAAAATGGAAGGCTAAAGGAAGAGAGGGCGTCTGAGAAGAGTTGTCGATGACCTTCTCCCCCTGGGAAGTTGGGACAATGCCATTTTCATGTTCATCCAGATATTTTAGCGTCTGTTATGTCAGCAATGAACGAAATTTCTTCCAAAAAGATTTTAGATATGAATTTCAGAGTGAGTGATGGGTGGACCTTTAGTTTTCGAGCAGTCTAAGGTTGTTTGTCGCCGTATTAAATAGATGGGGTTGAATGAAATTATAGTGCAGCTGCTACTTAATCTAAATCCAGGGTTGTCAAGTTCATATATCGATGAACAACAATCAATTACGAGAGAGTTCAAAGCATAAGTTGATAGTTATTGTTAAATCACATGTTCAAAGGGGAGGGACTTGAACTTGTTTGCCTTTATCACTCATAGAAGCGGGTTTGAGCGATTTTGTCTTCTGGATGAATAAAAATGGTTTTATTGTCTTACGAGATTGATGAGATATTGCCTTGTATGTTTATTCATGTTTGATTTAGTGCTTATAAAAACGATTTATGAGTGACCCCCAACGAGGTGGGTTTTGATTCTTCTTCCTTATGGCTAACCGTTTCTAGTTTTATTTGAAGAATCTCAAATAAGTGAAAGGTCTCAAGAAGTGAAGAAGAAAGATGTAATAATAGCGGAAAAGGAAAAAATTATTCAAGACAGCTCAAATACTATTGAGTCCTTGCAGAAAGACATATTTGCTCTTCAGGTAAAGGCTTGAGAAGCCAATTTTTCTCATCCTGTGTTTTTTTTTCAGCTTACCATGGAAATGTTGATTATTGTGTTACTTCAGTTCAAAGAATCGAAGTGGTGGAAACATACTTTCTTTCTCTCTTTCTTCCGCCATAATGTTACTCTTGATCCCGAGGCCTTCTTTAAACTTGATTTGTACTGTCATTTTTTTTTTCTTCTTAGAAAAAGGGGACATCAGATGCTGAGGAGCAGGTTGGTAAGGCTCATGCACGTGCTGATGAACTGGAAAAGCAGGTCGGATATGGATTGGCTGGATCTTGGATAATGAAATTTTTCTACGACTCATTTTACCTACTCAAAATATTGCTCATATAGGTGGACAAGCTAAAACGGGAACTAGAATTACAGAACAAGGAAAAAGTGGCCTCAGAAGCCCGGGTCAAGGAAGCTGAGAAAAAGATTCATGACTTGAACTCAAAGCTAGCAGATGTAAGTTCAGTGTTTTTCTAGATTGTTCCCATTCCGCTTCAATCACACCCTATGTTTGTAATGTTTCGGAATCAATTTCTTTTATTCACAATTGAAATGTAAAGTATGTATCTGTGTGTTTGTTTTTGTTGGAGTCGTGCATCTAAATTTCTCTGTTGAAAATACTTATGTGAAATTGCCCTTTCCCCTGCTATTTTATGAGGTTCCTAGTAAATAGTTGAGTATTTACAAGCATATCCAGTGCACACTCTTCTCTGTCGCATCCCTGAGGGATATTTTTTAAGGTAATGGGGAAATTACTGGTTAGACAAAGCCTGATGCCAAACTCTCTCCTCTACTTTTCGTGTTACTAGAACATAAGCTCTGCTATTATTATAGTTTTTCTATGCTATTCGTTGCTGTTGGTTGTGGATGATTCTTCTATCATTTGAAAACTAGTAAAGGATAAGATTGATGGTTGTAACCCAATCATCTCGAATGGTAGCATGACAACATTATAGTTTATTGTTCACCAAACCAAGTTAATTTTAATTATAAAGAAAAAAAAATTGCCTGAGGATGATAAGGTGACTTGAGTAGCGACTCTTCACAGCTTCAAAAGATGAATGAGGAACAAAAGAAGGTGATTCGTAAATCAGAACGCGCTCTTAAAGTTGCTGAGGTATGTTAGTGCTACAGTTTTTTCTCTTTATTGTGCCAGGTGCTTGGTGACAATTTTGATGGCTGCTCTCTCTCTTTTGAAATAATTTTATTTAGGAAGAAATGGTGAAGGCAAAGCTTGAGGCAACGTCCAGAAGAGAAGAGCTATCACAGGTAATAACTTATATGCATACATCTAAAGTATTATTTTCCAATATTTAGTGGTAAACAGTTGTCAATCTTTGGATTAGTCCAGGGTAATTGCCATGATTGTGCTCGGTGCGTGAAATAGTTTTTCAACTGGGTTGAACAAAGTAAAACCTTCTATATGAGTGACAAGGAGTTCAACTATGGTAGTTGGAATTGAAGGGAAGTTTCGCAAATGTCAAGTGGCAACACTATGGTACTTGATTAGAAGCAAAATCATTTGTTACTTATTGATTGAATGCTATCGTTGGGGTGGCAGAGATGACTGCCAATTTTGTGAACCTTTGTTGTCTGCTAACTGATTTAACTGAGTGACTTGCTGTTGTGGTACGGTTGTCTTGCTTTTAGCAGCCATTCAAATATCTTGATGTGATTATCTGATGAAAAAGAATCAATCTTAGGAGTAGAAAGTGATTGGACATATAGCACAGTATCATTTTCAAGGGGGCTTAGATGGTATTATGTGGTCATTTAGGGGAGCATGATCTCAAGGTGAGCTTTGGCAGTTATTCTTTACACAGATGACAAAAAAACAAAGATTATTGGGCTCTTGACCACATGGTTAGGTTAGATATATGCGTGCATTGGTTTCATCCTTGATTCAAAGTTCATACTTAACAAATAAAGCAATCCTTTCAAGCCTTGGCTTGCCTCTGTAATTCCAAAAAAAGAAAAAATAAATAAATCAAGCAATTCAAAACTCCGGAAGGGGATTTTTAGACATGCTTGAGCCAATATTGCACATTTCTAGCGTCTTATAAATGTTTTTAATTTTGTTTAACTCAAGCAGCTGGTTTTATGGAGAGATTTGAAAATGTTCTCTGGTGAATAGCGATTGTATGAAAAATCTTTTTGGTATGAATTTGACATCTAAGTGATGCATATTGATCTAATTGATCAGGTTCATGGCGCTTGGCTTCCACCTTGGCTTGCGTTGCACTTAGTCCACTGTAAGGTGAGCTGATGTCTTATCCATCATGATACTTAGTGAAAGTGTCTCTTAACAAGTTCTGATTTATTTACTTACTTTTGCTAGTCCTTGGTTGAGGCTCATTGGAATGAACACGGGAAACCTATTTGGGAAATGATTTCTCAGAAGGTAGTTAATTGTTTTCTGTTGATACATATGACACATATAATCAATGATAAATCATCCGTTTAATGATTTAAATTTAATCACCACAACAGGCCCTAGAGAAGAAGGCACAAGCTGAAAAGTGGGCTCAACCTCATGTGGAAACCATAAAAACTGTAAGTCATTTATTCACCAGAAAAAAATGCAAATCGTATTTTGGTTTCTTATAGGGTTTTCATTTGTTATTTTTAGATATGCTTCTGTTTATTCATATGGGGATTATGGAGTAATGGACATCTCATGGCATGTATTTTTAAGTAGGTCTTTATCTAGAATTAGAAAGTA
The DNA here is from genome assembly GCA_025593235.1 of Vachellia pachyceras. NCBI lineage: Eukaryota > Viridiplantae > Streptophyta > Magnoliopsida > Fabales > Fabaceae > Vachellia > Vachellia pachyceras. The sequence continues at coordinate 14,675 of JANTPZ010094692.1, read as the reverse complement.
CCTTCTACTTCAATGGCCATGACCAGTGTGTAGAAGATGAATTTCCATTGGAGTTTTCTGTTTAGTTTACTTGTACCAGGCAACCCAGTGGGATAAGGCTTTGTTGTTGTTTTTGTACTTGTACTAGGCAAAATTATGATATAGAAGTTGCTTTGTTTTGCATTTGTGAAAAGTAGTTGATTTGTTAAATACCATTGTCCAATGGAATTGTTTTCCCTCTAATTCTTTCTTTCTCCACTTCAAGAAATGGGTCCCTGCTGCAAAAGAGCAGTGGTCTGTGGTGAAAGCAAGTGCTGAACCTCATGTGCGATTATTAACTGCAAAAACAGTTGAAGGTTACAAGGTAACAAAATATGCAGTTAGTCCACACATTAACAGGTTGCAAGAATTTGTAGATCCCTATTATCAGGTACGTGTTTCACCATTTTATCCTTAAGGATTCCCCCCTGCTAATGTTTAACTTGAGGTATTTTCTAACGATTGACAGGAAGCTAAAAAGTTCACAAAGCCATACATTGATCAGGTTGCCTCCGCCACCAAACCTCATGTTGATAAAGTGCAAGTGGCTTTGAAGCCTTACACAAAGAAGCTTATTCATGCATATGGGAAATTCTTGGAATCAGCTACTACTTATCATAGTCAGGTACTATGCTCAAACTTCCCTTGTGCTGTCAAATGTTTTGCGAAGCTTGTTGCAATTTCACTGACTGTAGGAAGTAGGTGCAATTTGACTATAACTAGAAAGTTAGTCAAAGCTTGGTATTGTTACATAATAAGGTTTCTGCTCACAACATGCACAGTTCTTGACTCCTACATAGACCACAATTGAGACTTAAGCAACCATAGCGTGATTTAATAGTTGAGAGGACCAGTTTGCTTAAATATATTGTTGTAGCCCAGCAACTACAACAACTCTACCAGAGAAGAATAAATGCATTTTGGTCGCTCTTAAATGGAAAATACTGAGGGTATGATATTAATGAGAACCAAAACCAGTGTTACAAAAGGACTTCACTGGTTCTAGATAGAACTTTGCTTAAAAATGACTCAAGGAAATAAATAACAAAGATCACACTCTTAGCCTCCCTCTGGTGTCTTTCTTTTGGCCTTGGGGTGTGATGAATAGTGTCATACCGTTTGGCCTTATGGACTTCACTAGAATAGTGTCATACCATTTGGCCTTAGGGAGTCTTGTGATGAAATCCATACCGATGTCTTCCCAAGTTTGTTGAGGCACTGATAATGTTTGCAGTAGTCCTGCAGGAGTTAATGCTTGGTATTTGTTTTTCTAACATACATTACATTGGGATACATATTGCTGAATCTGTCTCTTCATTCCTTCCTAGTACACCACATTAGCAAGTGTTTGTAGGTTCCTAGGTAGCCGAGTGCCCTCCCACTAGTGAATTATGGAATTCCTTGAGCAACAGTGGAATTTGACTTGAGTTTCTTGGTAGCACTAGCCTCCCTTTATGATGTTGTAGCCTTCTTCACTTTCAAGTTGTGTAATTAACTGCTGCATCACAATCCCATATATGGCATCTGCCATCATTTCCTTCTCCCAATTTTCCATATCGTCATGCTGCCACAATGAAAACCCTTGCAAGTTCAATGCTTCCTCCTGCCTTGAGAGCGCATCAGTAGCTCTATTCTCCTGTCCAGGCTTGTATACTATATCAAACTTGAACCCCATCAACTTGGAGGCCCACTTTTGCTGATTTTCATCGACAATTCTCTGTTCTAGCAAGTATTTCAAAGCCTTGTGATCTGTCCGAATGGTGAACTTGTGCCCTCATAAGTAGTGTTGCCATTTTTTAACTGCCATGACGATCGCCATCAGCTCCCTTTTGTACATTGAGCAGTGCTGAGCTTTGGCAGAAAGTTTTCGGCTATAGTAAGCCACTGGTTTGCCTCCTTGCATTAGTATTGCCCCAATGCCCATTCCTGATGCTTCAAGTTCCAGCTCAAAAGGAATAGAAAAATCTAGCAAGGCGAGCACTAGAATCGTGGTCATTGCTGTATTGAGTTGCCCAAATGACTCAGTGGCCTCTGCTGTCCATTTGAAGCCATCCTTTTTAAGCATGTCGGTGAGGGGGCTTGCTATCTTCCCGTAATTCTTCACAAATCGTCTGCAGTAGCCTGTCAGGCCAAGAAATCTCCGCGAGGCCTTAACATTCCAAGGTTGGGGCCATTTCACCATGCTCTCGATCTTCGCTGGGTTTGCCTGTACACCCTCGCTGGATATAATATGGCCCAAGTATTCGATCCTTGACTGAGCGAAGATGCATTTTTTTAAGTTAATCACCAGCTGGTTCTCTTAGAATAGACAGAACCATCTCTAAATGCTTGAGGTGAGTGTTGAAATCACTGTTGTAAACCAGCATATCATCAAAGAAAACAAGTAAAAATTTTCTCAAGTGCTTTCGGAATACCTCGTTCATTAATGATTGAAAGGTTGATGGTGCATTGGTTGACTCAAATGGCATGACTTTGAACTCGTAGTTCCATTCATGAGTTTGAAAAGCTGTCTTTGGCTCATCCTCCCTCTTAATTTGAATCTAGTGATAACCAGATTTGAGGTCCAGCTTGGTAAACACTGCTGCTCCTTTTAATTCGTTCAAGAGCTCATTTATTACAGGAATGGGAAATTTATCCGATATGATGATCTTGTTGAGGGCCCTATAATCCACACAGAATTGCCAGCTTCCATCTTTTTTTCTCACTAATAGAACTGGACTTGAGTATGGGTTGTGACTTGGTTGGATAATTCCCCATTGATCATGTCTGTAACCATATTCTCGATTTTGTTCTTTTGAGCATGGGGGTATCGGTAGGGTTGGATGTTGGGAGGTTGCTCCCTTGCCTTAATGGGAATAGCATGGTCTTCTGACGAGATGGAGGTAACCCCTCTACTTGTCAACAAACCAGAGAGTAAAGCTCCAACAAAGACGAAATGCTATTGGGTAAATTGGAGTGGTCACCGGTTTTCTCACCTACGAAACCATTGTATTCTAGCATATATGCCTCCTCTTTCTTTTGTACAGATCTCAATAAAGCTTTGAAAGATGTTTGAGCCTTTGTCAGGGAGAGATCTCCTCTTAGACATACACGATTACCTTTTTTGCTTATTCTCATGATCAATTGACTCTAGTTCATCTTAACATTTCCTAGAGATTTCAGCCATTCAACCCTTAATACAACATCCACTCCCTGCAATGGAAAATGATAGAAGGTTTGGTTTACCTCAAGTCCTTGTATCCTTATCGAGATGTTACTGCACTTCACTCACACTTCTTATGAACTTGTACCTGTCCCCAACTGTGATAGTATATGTTGGAACCTCCTTTGTGGGAAACTTCAGTCAGGCCGTCGCCTTTTCTGAAATGAAATTGAGTGGCACCACTGTTTACTAGCACCACTAATCCTTCTTCACCTATCATTCCTTTTATCTTCATCGTGTGATGACCCCCAATCCCTGCAATGGATTTCATAGACAGCTCCATGGTAGCAGTGCCATCGTCTCTCCCATGGTCTTCTTCCTCCACTTCTGTCACCTCTACCGCTTCGTCAGGTGTTGGCTTTTCCTCCATCCTCATTATAAGCACCTACAACTGCTTGTTCTTGCAAGTGTGGTTGGGTCCAAATTTTTCGTCGCATTTGAAGCATAATCCAAGCATCTTACGTAGCGCGATTTCTACCTTTAGAAGTTGTTGGGCCCATCCTCCTTTTTTAACTGAGGAAGAGTTCGTATAGTAGCTGTTGTTCTTCGACATTGAGTAGAATGTGATGCTCAATGGGGTATTTAAGTAGGTTGGTTCTCCCACTTCAATAGCTAGCTTTTGTGGTAGGGTTCCCGATCTACTTAGGCACCCATCAGTTGGTATTAGAGCCAGGCCTACGACCTCTTTAGAAAGGGCTACCCACAAAGGGTTCTGACCAGTAGGAGGCCGAGTGATATGTCGTGGAGTGCAGCCGTCGAGACGTTGGCTTTCCATGGGGGCAGTTGATGGAGACTTGGTAGTATGGGATGTCAAGTTCCACATTGAGTAGAATGGGATGTTCAATGGGATATTTAAGTGGGTTGGTTCTCCCACCTCAATAGCTAGCTTTTGGAGTAGGGTTCCCCATCCTATTTAGGTACCTATCATATATTATTATAAGTTTACACTCTCAAAGAGTCCAATTAACTCTTTATGATTGTTAAGTTCCACATTGAGTAGAATGGGATGTTCAATGGGATATTTAAGTGGGTTGGTTCTCCCACCTCAATAGCTAGCTTTTGGAGTAGGGTTCCCCATCCTATTTAGGTACCTATCATATATTATTATAAGTTTACACTCTCAAAGAGTCCAATTAACTCTTTATGATTGTTAAGTTCCACATTGAGTAGAATGGGATGTTCAATGGGATATTTAAGTGGGTTGGTTCTCCCACCTCAATAGCTAGCTTTTGGAGTAGGGTTCCCCATCCTATTTAGGTACCTATCATATATTATTATAAGTTTACACTCTCAAAGAGTCCAATTAACTCTTTATGATTGTTAAGTTCCACATTGAGTAGAATGGGATGTTCAATGGGATATTTAAGTGGGTTGGTTCTCCCACCTCAATAGCTAGCTTTTGGAGTAGGGTTCCCCATCCTATTTAGGTACCTATCATATATTATTATAAGTTTACACTCTCAAAGAGTCCAATTAACTCTTTATGATTGTTAAGTTCCACATTGAGTAGAATGGGATGTTCAATGGGATATTTAAGTGGGTTGGTTCTCCCACCTCAATAGCTAGCTTTTGGAGTAGGGTTCCCCATCCTATTTAGGTACCTATCATATATTATTATAAGTTTACACTCTCAAAGAGTCCAATTAACTCTTTATGATTGTTCATCAAGAAAGGATTGACCATGTTATGGTAAACTGTTTGTTTATATTCAGGTCCAAGCTACTGTTCGGGAGACGCTACAAAAGCATGAAATCACAAGACCTCTGGCTACCAAGGAGTTGGAGTGGTTTGCGGTTTGTATCATTTGATTTTGTGTCCTGTCTGGTTATTGCTGAAGTTGACAATCAATGATTAGATTGACAAATGCTCTGTCATCTTGCAGGCCTCAGCTATCTTAGCCTTACCTGCTATTTTACTGGCCAGAGTTTTCTCTGCCATTTTTGGGTCAGTATCTGAAATATACGTTTTCAAAATTCTTATGCTGAATCTGCTTTCTGTGTCGTTTATATATCTGAAATTTGGAGCTGAATCAAGTTCTTATCTATCCGCTGCAGCAAAAAGAGAAATAAACCAGTTCGAAATGTGAACTCCCACCATGCACGCCGGAAAGCTAAAAGAGGGCATCCAGACAAGTAGATGGCGCACCCTTGTTTCTTGCTTAATTTTTAATATGGCTGTTAAGGTATGCTCACCATCAATGAAGTTGATAGCTCATATATGATGCAAAGACTCTAAAAGCCTGGTTTTGTAGTCTGTTTATAACTAATTTGAGCCCATGCTTTCCATGATGTTTGGTATACCTCTTGCACAGTGGCAGTTTTTTCAGGATGGTTCAGCATTTTGGCCCATGTTTCAGCCTTGCCACTATCATGGTATTTGTCTGTAACCACAATGTGTCTTGCAGATGGATTTTCCTGGTCTCACGGGCGTCTTAGGGGATTGAGATTTCCTTCTCGTTGGATTCTGAAGCACTGCATTTGATCTTTGGGAGAGTTTGCTTTAATGATGTCACACTTCAGAGCCGGACACATAAGATACTTAGATGTTATTGTATTATTATGGCTGTGCTATATTTGTTATTTTATATACATTCTTTTTCTGTTGAGTTTAAATTCTTGACGTAGTGAATGTGTCCAAGTCAAATTTTTGTTCATCATAATCAGAATCAGATGTGGGTTAATGAGGATATCTGATGGAATTTGAAAAGTATAATTTACGTCTTATTCTTCATTGCAGCTTAAAGTTTTGATTCGTGTGGATTTGGGTTTAGTGAATTATCCTCTGAAAATTTCAAACCCCTTTAAACACGGTGGAGTTTCTGCGCCTTCATGCCAACTGGACAGCTCAAATCATTTTTTAAGCTACTATTACCGAGTACCGACATGAACCAATAACCAATGGGCAGGCGGCAAGTTTTCTTTTTGTTGAACATGAATGAAAGGATACGTAAGATTTTTATCCGTTTCTAGTTAATTTAGTACAAATGGGTACTCTCTCTCGAGTCTAAATTATAAGATATTGTTAACTATTTTATGTGAACTAAATCCTTAAATGTGACTTAAATTGATAGAATTTTTTATTTATCCTTTAATGTGATTGAAAGTGAAAAAATCAATTTACTAGCATTTTGTAACAAGGGGGTAAAAGTTGAAAATAAGGATTAATTATATTGTTAATCTCTTGTATTTTGAATCAAAATATCCTAGAAGGCCTCTTATAATTTGGACCAAGTTCTTTAATACTTGGGACTGAGTTATGTTTTTAGAAGAGCTCATATGATTGGGACGGAGGAAATGAGGGAATATTTGTTTAGGGTATGATATAAAATAACAATTAGAGTGACACTCACCGGATAATCACATCATTCCTACTTTCTAATGAAATATTTTATTTATTTTTTTATGAATCCAAAATTTTATAAATTTCTCTTGATTATTCCTCTTATTTCATAACACATTATAATAGATATTTTTGAATCCATAAAAAATAGTTATAATATTTTTATGAGAGGCACATGTTACTTAAGGAGACAATTATCACTTTCTCAAAGCTGCTCAGTGGAAAACGAAGTAGAAGCTTAGGCAACAATCCTATCCTAACGAAAAGGAAGCAAGAAAACAAATACATGTTATTTTTTATGAATCCAATATTTTATAAATTTCTCTTGATTATTCCTCTTGATCCATAACACATTATAGTATATATTTGTGAATCCATAAAAAATAGTTATAACATTTTTATTAGAGAGGGCACATGTTACTTAAGGAGACAATTATCACTTTCTCAAAGCTGCTCAGTGGAAAACAAAGTGGAAGCTTGGGCAACAATCCTATCCTAACGAAATAACGTTAAAATGGGATCAAAGAAAGCAAGAAAACAAATACATGCCCATAGACGGACCTACTTGTAATTGAATGGATTCAGTCGCACCCCCTGACCTCCATAAAATTAGGTATATATTAGTACTATATAATTTATTTTGCATCCACTCCTTTGCTAATTATGAACACACTAAATTTTTATTCAAATTCTTCTCAAAATAAATTAAAAATAAATCTCACTCATCTTGAACCCCCTAAGCCAGGGTTTTGAGACCGCCACAGTACATCCCGGTCTATGATTTGAGTGCTCCAGTCATTTCCTTAAAAAAAACAGGTGTTACCGCAACATCAAACCAAATGTCTCGTCTCTACGCAATATCTCTTCAACCAATTATGCAAGGTAATTAGTTGTTCAATTGACAATTTGTAAATAACGTGACTTATAAGGTTTAAGTAACATCTCTTTTTGTAACTATTTTTTACTAAATGCATGAAAGTAAAGAATTATGACATGGGTTGTGCAGAGTTGTTTAGACTGAAGCAACACAAAAAGGGTTGAGATCACTTTGAAAGAAATAATGGTAGGGTTGCATAATGCATATCAATCATCAGTAACAAGGGAATATAAGCATGTAGAAATATAGCCAATGATCCTCAAATTAATGAGAATATAGAGAAAGTCCAAAAAGCTACTTAAAAACTTGGTGAGGAACAATACTATGATTTTACTCGGTAGTTGATCAACTTCTGTTTTTTTTTTGGGGCTGAACCCAGTTGACCAACTTATAAGAACACTAGAGAAATTAAAGCAAAGCCTTAGGGTGGACGATGATATTTATCCAACGACGTACACAGTTACATTAATTTTCCATGTTCTGATAAAACTAATTGATGAACTTCTTCTTCCCATAAACTTAGTAGGAAGGCCAGTAGTTATCTAAATCCACACAATGGTCCATCCCAATGAACCTGTTGCTTGGACCAATATTATTAGGGTTGCTCATTTCTGCTGCACCACCACCGTACCCCACATGATCTGCTCCATTCAGAGAACTTCCAGCTGTGGTCATCATGTTGGAGCCCACATCATGTGGGTTCATCGGCCGGAAAACAGGTTGACCGGCGGTGGATACTGCTCCTCCTCCTCTTGTGAGATTCAAGTTGAGGCCGGAAATCGTGAACCCTCCTCCGGCTGCAGCTGCCGAAGGATAGTTAAGCTGAGAATGGGGTTGCATTAATGGTAAGTTGTGACCAGTGGTTGAGGCAGCCCTCAAAACCCTAGCAACCTCTGCAAGGTCAGAAGCACTGTTCACATAGTTCCTTCCGTAGAGGAAGTGGCCCGCAGAATTAGGATCCGCCACATGCATCATTGAAGGTCCCACAATGTTAGGACCTATTTCCAGGCTATACGGATTCACCCCTCTTGTGTGATTCGAAGGGTACTTTTTGGCTCCACCACTCTTCTGAAACACTCTGCAAACCACCCATTCATCCTGCTGTTGTATATAATATTGTATCAAAGTGAGTCTTTACTAGCCATATATATATGTTAGTATGTGTGTATGGACTACGCAAATGGATATAGTATACATAGTTTTGGACGTATGATTACTGTTTGTGGATTATAAGCTTGACATTTTGGCAAGTGGCAGCAATTGAAGAATACATATAACTGATAAGTTTATGGGAGCTATTTCTGATATATGCTTCTGTATGGGTACGAGGAATCACGTCTTTGAATCTTTTGAGGTTAATTAGAAAGTGGAAGAATATATATATACACACACGTGTGTGTGAAGTAGGTATACGAACCTTGTTATGCAGTCGGAAGGAGGATTTGGAGTGGATACGGTATTCGTGCATGACCCAGTTGGATTTCTCACCTCTTGGGGCTCTGCCTTTGTAGAAAACCAAAGTCTTTTTCATGCCAACTAACTCCGATGTTGTACTGTTGAGGATTTCCTTGTCTTTTCCGGTGGTCTTCCAGTAGCCTGTGTTGGTTGCCCTGTTGGTTCTCACCCCCGTTGGGTACTTGCGATCTCTCAGGCTGAAGAAGTACCACTCTTTCTCTCCCATCTTCGCCTTCCCTATTTCATCCCAACAATTCATTCGTATGTATATATGCACACATATAATCTATATATGTACCTATCTCTCAAGCTGATGCATAATCCAACATGTACTCCTAACATATGGTGTATCTCCTAATTAAGAAGCTAAGAAACCCTAGCTAGATGGTGCACGTGTTAGGCTCTTAGTTAAAGAATTGAAATTGGGGAAGAAAGGTACCAGGGAGCTCCCATGGCTCGCATTTGTTGAGGTCGACATCAGTGATGGCTCGAGCAGTGAAAGCGGAATCAGAGATCTTGTTGATGAGATAGCTGGTGATGAGTTCTTCATCTGTGGGATGGAATCGAAAGCCAGGAGGTAGGGTTTCCCGATCCTTTGTCCCACCACTTGCTTGATCCATTTCCTTATCCCTCCCTCCTTCTTTCCTTGCTTCCTTCTCCTTCTTCTGTTACACACATAAACCCACATCGTATCATTTCATTTCTGCAAATATATTCATTACTCATTTGAAATCCCAGAGTGATGATGAACGAGTTCTACATCGATCGCCCCTGTATTATTCTCAGATAGAAGAACTGATATATAACACTTGAAGAAGAAAGAATTCAATTAATTGGAAGCTAGCAGACGCTTACTTGCATGGAGTGCAAACTCTTGTTCAAATGGGTTTTGATGCTTTATAATTAGCTACTGTCTTGATCTTTCGTTCACTTGCAGAAGAAATTCTGACTTGGGGGATACTGCAAAACTAACGCATGTGAAAAGTTTAAAGGTGACCAGGGCACAGATTTCTTAGCTAGCTAGGAGTAATCAATTACCATGCATGACAAGTCAAGGGAATTTAAGCTTAGAGGCAATGACGGGAAAAAAGAAAATATTAAAAAAAACTGAAGAGTGTGTTGAAGAAGCTATTACCAAATGTGGGTCTTCACCTTCAAGTTGCATAAACTCGCTGTGTAATCACCAGGACAGTTACATACAAATCGATAATTTCAACTCAGTGACCCTTTTGCCCTCCTCGTATATAATACTCGTACATTATTAAATTACATGCATATCCAAGAGGCGAGGGTGGGCTGAGATCAGAGGCCTGGATTTCAGAGCCAGCAATGAGCATTCAATTAAGTCAATCATGCACACGTGATATGGTGGGCCCTACTCTCCACCTACTTTATATGAATGATTTCTATCCTTCCAATGGGGGATTAACACGTCATCGAAGGGGTGATCCATGTACACCGCATTGGATCTTAAAGTAAGCTGAATGAAAAAGTCAAAGTAGACCGGGAATGGACGAGGAACAGGATCCCGCAGTTCCCTGAGCCGCCAACCAAAAAGCAAAACCCTAATAAAGGCCCCTAGTATGGAAGATTCCTTGCTGCGGAATTCAAAACCAAAATGAAATCCTAATTTAAGCTTTGTTCAGTACCATAGAGTTTGGATTAATTTATTCCTTGGGAATTAATTTTATACATCACTTTTGCCCTCATCACTGTGCCATATATCCTTGAAATCCCCAACAATCATTATTATTTTTTTGGGCTTGATATGTATTTTTTGTAATAATCTGTGACACGCTTTTTTGAAAGGAACAAAATATTTGAGATTAATTTCAAAATTTTGATGAGGTCCTCATCTATTATCAGTTGCATGCAATTCAACCTTGTTTTTTTTTTCAAGGGATCGAAGATCGTCTCTCTCTTGGCCCTTGACTTGTAATAATATGCTTTTGATTTTGCGTCCTTCTTCCTTCCTTCTTCATTCTTACCTATCTCATCATGAGCCACTCACCAGTTTTTAGGGCATATAAACGCATTCATATTAATCATGCTGCATGTGTGTGTGTGTGGTTTATTCACACACATACCGCCCTGGGTGATTCCACATTTCTTCACATTTGATTTCCCCATTTCTCTCCTTAGTCCTGAGGATGAGAGCAATCTGCAAATAAACCAAGTTGCAGAAAAAGAACAATAAATGAAGACCCGTGTTTTGACCGATTAGTGTTTTTAAAATGATTTGTGTGAAGACCATTGTCCTTTCACTAATTAGAGGACGGGAAAGAAGATTAATTTGCAGAGTTTGAAAAATAAATGTGACATTATGAGTGTTGGTAGGAATTTTATAGTGGAATGTTGAGGCGATCGATCAGGACTATGATCAATATGTTTCATATTTGAGGTTTAATTAATTTCTCACTTAAGCATTGATATTTAGTATGATAATATTACCAGCTGCTTCAACTTGAGGCTGCTGCATTAAGTCGTCTTTGTTGAGCTGCGTCTTGTTCAACAGACGACGTTTAACATGTACACCTTTTTTCTGTTACCCTCAACAAGTACCGATGCATTACATACGTCTCTAATATCAATAATTGAAATGTCACGGATGTTTTAATTACGTTATATGACAACTGAACGTTAATTTTCAGATTTGCCCAAGTTATTCCGTACGTTCCTGACAAGTTTAGGATAGTTCTGATTTCAACCGTAAATTATTCTAATTAACCATATTTTTTCTTGAATGTGGCTTAATTACACTTTATACGCTTTTGATTCCTCGAATTAGATGCGTGCATGGGATATAAGAAACTTCGTTATCTCAATGGGTCGGCGTTAATTGTTATGTGTTGTTTATCTTACATTTGATCAATTCTAATAAATCCAATAACAACGTCCCTGTCTATCGATATAATTAACTTCACTATATGATGTCGTCTTCTTTTCGTCAATAAAATTCTAAATCCACAAATTTGAAGCTGATGTACACTGTGTTGGCCATGAAAGAAGACTCTTGTTAGTCTAGCGGGACAGTGAAGAAGCCATTGGTGATTTATTTAGGTAGCAGACAGGTGAAAGGCTTTAGAAATTTTACCCTTTCAGTACATACGTTCACGTCACCGTTCACCATTATTACATGCCAAGTATTACGTACTCGACACCTATCTTCACAAATTCCTAAAGACTTTTCTACGTACTTCTTTTTCCACTCCCTTCTCCCAAGTTGTTCGGCTTCCTCTCTTTTTGTAACTGAAAAAACTAAACGAAACATCAAGACTAATGGGTCTTTTTTAATCATTCACTTTGAGAAATGTCTTTATTACTTAATGGGTCTTTTTTAATCATTCACTTTGAAAAATGTCTTTATTACTTGCATCTCTTAACAAGTTAAAGTTGTCTATTGGACATCCAATAGAGTACACAAACCAGAAACATGTATGCGAAGTTCTCCGTACGTGCTTTTTGATTGATATTCTCCTTGATGCAGCAAAGTTACCATCAGGTTTGATTAATTAACCGGTGATGTTCATGAGGCATGAGAAGCAGAGTGCAAGAGTTTTTTCGTCTCCTTTTCTGCATAATTCTATTAGTTGGCCCCTTAAAATTTATAAGTTTATCATTATGACCCTATGTTATTATTACCTTACATGGTCTGATAAAATTACACAATGCCTTGAAAAGATTACCTCCAATTGAAGAATATATATATATATATATATATAAAGTAGAAGTTACACAATGGCCAAATGATATAGGTTTGTTCGAAAACCAGTTTCTCTGATATTCCCAGCTGGTTAATGAAGAGTGATTAATAACTAATTTTGTCTTCAAATATTAAAAGTCACGTTTGCGTGTTGCATAGACAGGTTAATCTGCCGGGATAACATGAATTATGCTTGCAGTGTCTTCTTTTTATCAGTCGTTAATCCTTTTCAAAGGTTGGGTTTGTTATGATATTGGAAAGATTTAGCTTTGGCATTATGATATTATAATCAAGCAATAACAATAATTGTGTTTTAGAGCTCACATTCATGCAAATGGCATATATCCTTCTATCAAAATCAATTGGGCTTACTTATCGCATACTTCACATAATCCAATTTGAAGTGTCTCAGTCATGTTTACCTGTTCCCTAAACATATGGATTCACACTAGCTAATCTTCATGATGAAGCCTCGCTTGTTCAAATTACGTGACTGGAATACGAGGATGTGACAAACGAGTGACGGCAAAATTATTGGTTATACTTGTGAAAATTAATTAAATTGATGATGACTTCAAAAACACCGACACAACTCTCTTGTCCTTATTTAAATATTTTTTACGATTATTTTCTCTTGCATTGTTCAGCATAGAAAATTCTCATTATGGTAAAAGAGAATTCATAAAAAAAACAAAGAGAAAGAGAAGAACAGGATCGGCTGTAGAACAATTAACGAGTTCATCCATTAATTGTGTAACTTAACATATATGCATCAGTTTAATCTGTATCTGTAGCCTGAACTCGAACAAAGTTGGATTAAGGGATGAAATTCTGCAAACTAATAGGAATCAAGTTACAGCAGCGAAATAACTAGCTGTCAATAGTCAATGAAATGATGAATAGTTGCTTAGCTTTGTTTTTCACATCCCTGTAATAATTCATTCAATTTCAACTAACCCGACCAAAACCTGGATTGATTCCAGAAAATTATTAATTGTATATATGTTGTATGAATCAATCAATCTAGAACATATATAAATGACAAAAGCAGTTGTTGGACTGATATATAGATTCAAGAAGAGGACAGAAGACCCAGAATTATTTGCTGGCTTAACCAACGATACAGGCCTACTTGTTCTTCACTTAAAGATCATAACAGTATTATATATTATCCTTATCATTGCGTTCCCTATAAAACTTAATAATCTCTTTTATGCATGAGAAATTAAACTTATGAACTTAGTTACTAAGGATAAACATGATAAAACCCAAAGTTCAAACGCTGTGCTAGCGATATCATGCGCTTTTTATTCACACACACATAGCCAGATCTTCTAGGGTTTTACAGGTTAGGACAGGAAATACACATCTGTACGTATTACCTAGCAAGTTAGTTTATCTTCTTTTCTTCTGAATCAGCACAAACTAATAAGATATCCTAAAAATGGCTTACTTGCACTTCCATGTATATATAAAAGGCTAATATATATGGAGGAATCATATTTGGTTCTCTATTGGTTCATATAGCTAGGTTAGTTATTTGTTATTATTATGTGTAAACTGGTTTAACATTGGTGAATTGATAATCAATATGAGATCACAAAAGCAACTGATGAAGGTATCGGTACTTTTCTTTCAGCTGCAGAGTATCTCTATATTCAATATTCATTGCTTTAATTATTATCATACACTTCAAAAATTACAGCGACGAGAGGTGTCTCTATCTCTACCTTGCCTGAATAGTTTTCTTTACATAATACTCCTTCGGTCTCTCTCTCTATATATATATAATTATTTGTATTAGAAGTAAATACAAAACCCTTAGCATATAAATTAGGAAAGGAGTTCTAGATTCTGGCAAAGTTGCGGTCTACAACACACTTCTCATTCTAATGCAAACAGAAAAAGGAATGAATATAATTGATGTTTTCTTATATGTTAATTCCTCAAAGTATATTAAATAAAAATCATTATCTAATTGCTTATTTGACATTCTACTAGACACATCTTCGATTATGTTTCCCCTACGAAGATTGTTGTTAAAAAGACTAATTATAAATGTTTCAACAACTTTGTCGACT
>JANTPZ010094690.1:0-10658 GCA_025593235.1 Vachellia pachyceras | reverse complement strand
TCCGGTTTTCATAACATTGCTTTTTACGCATAACTAAAGATGATACGTACCACAGAACCAAAAAGGATTGCACCTGCAGCTTAATGATCGGTACACTTCAAATAAATTTCAAGAACCTTTGGGAAATAAATATTTCAATGTGGGGCTTCAGCAATTTTCCCATGACGACGAGGACGATTAATTATTCTCGTAAAGCTCTCTCGAAAATTTAATAAGAATCAAAGTATAAAGGGTTATCATTGATTGATGAAACAGCTATATTATAATGCAATGTTCAAAAAATCAATCCAGAAAGATTTCTGGTCTCATTCATCGCCTAACTCGGGGAGAATATGAATCGCTGCAACTTGTCCTAAAATAGTGGCTTTGAGAAAGAGAAAGTTTACAGGGTAAGAGAAGGGAAGGGAGGGAGAATATATAAAACTGGAGATGCCATAAAGACTTACTTTAACAAGAAAACTGCTGAAAAAGACGATAAAAATGAAAGAAATAGAAGTATTTGAGCAAGAAAGGATGACAGGAAGAGGACAAAGACGAGATATCGGGGAGTGAGGACTGAGGACCAAGAGTCAACCCAGAAAGAGAGCAAGAGTTTTGCATTAATGGTGGTAGCAGATTAACAGCTAGTGATAACGTCTGTCAACAAGTTTATTCCTTTTGTTTTTGTTTTCCAGAGCTTAACACCTGATCTCCCCATCCCAATATGTTTAGTGCCTGTTTGGCAATATATTATATGGCATTTCTGAATCCAAAACCATGGTTTAAGGGGGAAAAAAATAGCTAAACACCCTTTTTTTTTGGTGCAAAAGCAAAATCATGGTTTTGAAAAAGAGCTAAATACCCTCCAGTCTCTCATCTTCTCCTTCCCCATTTCGAAACCTCAGCTGCACAGCCTCCTCTGGACCTAATGCCTCATCATTGCTGGTAATCGCCTTCCGTTAGTTTCATCTTCCCTTACTTTTGGTGAGTTTGCAATTTTTTAAACCGAAAACAAAGCTAGTTACGGCTTGCTAAGGGCACGTTCCGGATGATGTTAAGTTTTTTGTTTTTTGATTTTAAAATATAATTTTGAAAATAATACGGTAAAAATAAAATTTAGTTGATTTTTAACACTATTTTAAAACAGATTTTATCTAATTTTAAAAATCATAAAAAAAAGTTTTAAGATTTTAATTTTATTTTGAAAAATTTATCTACTTAACATTCACTGTCACAACTCAACGAATTCACTCCCCTCTTTCACCTTCTTCTCCGTCAACGTCTACCTCATCGCCGACATCACCGTCTTCTCTGCAACCGTCCCCTTTTTCCATCTCTGGGTTACGGTGCCACTCTTGCAATAATCGATAACTTCGGCACCGTCTGTGGCATCATGGTAGGGGAACCGACGCAGCACATTTAATGCTACCGCGCGGTCACTCCTAACGTTTCGTTTTGTCCATTTCCGGTGGGAGGAGCTACTTTTGCGGCTTTAGGTCCGGTAACTACAGTTTGCTCGGCTGGGACTCTGTCTCTTCAATTCCAGCGTTTCTTATCAAGAGAAGAGGCTTTACTCTAATTATACTGTTCTGTTGGAGAATTTGGCTGCTGGGGATACCCTAGTGTGCGCGACCATCGTGGGTTCTAGCAACTGTATCCCAATTTTTCAAATGAATCCCTCAAATTGATTTCTTTTCTCTCCCATTCAATCTCTTGATTGATTCATTATATCTTACTTATTTTTAATTCACAACATCTTTTTAAAATTAAAAAAAAAATTAAAATCAAAAACTAAAAATCAAAACTAGTTTTAGATTTTAAAAATTTTAAAATTTAAAACTTAAAATCATTCCAAACAATTTTTTAAAACCTCACTTGTTTTTCTAGCAATGGGTGTCACTAGAGTATTTCTAGCAATTTTGTTTGAAACTTTACTTTAAAGCAAGTCAAGACAAAAGCTATCTTTCGAAAGCTAATCCAAATATAATAATAAGTCTGATCTTTATTATAAGAGCTAGTTAGACTTTTTTCAGAAAGATCAAGGAAATCAGTTAAATTAATTAAATCAGTTTATGTTTCAAAAATAGGCTTACATAAAAAATAATTAAAAGGCAAAGTGGATAAGATCTTATAGACAAGAGAGTATTGGTAGGAGTAGTTTGGGAAAAATGGCTAGATATACGAGAGAAAGTGGATATAATCTTATATTTAGGATCAAATCTAATTTTTAATTAACTCTTACAATAAGAAATGGAGGTGATATAATGTAAATTTTAAAAATAATTTATAAATAAAAGGGTTCAACAAAGAAAATGAACATTTAATTCAAATATAAATCAAACCATATCAAACTATTCTTAAAAATCAGGATACATTCATCGTAGTTACTACTACCATTTCAAGATATATATGTCAATTCGAGAGATCAACACAACTTTTTAATCCCCACCATATAATTTATAAAATCAAGAGTATAAAAAATACTTCTACATATAACTTACTTATAAATAATCTTTTTTTGGTCCATAAATATGGAATGTAAGAGTTATTGAATTCATATTCTTTTATTTCCTAAAATTCATATATGTAAAGGATCATTGTCTAATTATGTCACACATCAAATCCGGGCAAAATCTCTAGTAATAATAACATGATTGTGTGTGTGTGTGTGTGTGTGTGTGTGTGAGGGAGGGAGATTTTTAGTTCCACACAATCATAATATCTAATTATCTATTAATCGAAATAACACGTTAAAGGAAACATATCATTATAGTTCATATTTACAGCCTTAAAAATAGCAATTTACAAAATGCCAAAGTTAGCAACGGCCCTACACACACATGTATGTATGTTTTTTTGTCTGTCTCTCAAGAAAAGTTGAATTCTCCATAGTTGTTTCACACAGGCTTGTCTTTCAAGAGGTTCTTTTTCCCTATCTTTTTTTTTTTAATTTTCCCCCTCTGAACTGTACATTAAGTTTCTTCTCTGTTGATTCAATTGGATATTGTTTTATTCATGTATTACTGTTATCCTCTTCTTTGATTGCCTTGCAACATGTAAAAGTTCTAAACCTTTTGCTTTCAAACCAGAAGACAAAGTTCCATCATGGTTCTGGTATAAGAATTTCATCTGGGTATGACACACACACACGGAAAAAGGTCTTTGCCAATAGACGGTGGTCTGCTTAAACACAAAATATTTAGTCTGAATTGGTCATATGGTTGTATAAAAATAATCTTTCTCTGCAAAAACTTTAAGCCGGTTTATAGAAGCTGTTTTGTCGCCTTAAACATGAAGTCTTAAGTTAAGCGTGACTCAGTCGGATAGCCATGCAAAAAAAAAAAAAAAAGCAAGAAGAAGAAGTCTTTGCTACAACAATTTTTTAAGGTTTGAGAAGCCGGCGTTTAGTTTTATTGATAGTGAAGATATGAAGTATGCTACTTTGTTCTTCTTATTAGATAAACGTTTCTTTTTTAACTTTTACTTCAATTTTGGACACCGATTGTCTATTATTGATAATGTTTCTAAGGTGTTTGATTTGATTAACGCCATTAAAGCTCTGGTTCTGAGCTTCGGATCAAGTCACACTATGGACAACAACAAGATGGGGATGATGATGGGCTTCGAAAGTTTCAAGACATGCTCTGCTTTATCCGCCACAGCTTTCTCTGTGATGGTCATAATCACATTATTGTATCAGAACTCAGTGTTTTATGTTTCTGAGGGTTTTTCAAAAGAAAAGATACTAGAAAGAAGGCCTCATCTCAACAATGTTACCACAATGGAGTTAGGTCTCAGAGAAAGAGCAAATAACACATCAGATATGCATAAAGGAACCTCCTCAGAGGTAGTTACTATACCAATTTTCTTCATATGTTTTTATTTTCTCTCAATGTTTGATCCAAACTGACTCTTTATCCTTAATGAACTTGAAAAAGTCATGGTTTTCCCATGAAAAAGTCAATATTACAGCAACGACAGAAGATAGAGATGAGAATCTTACAGAGTCATACAAAGGTAATGGCTTTTTAGGGAAAAAATAATCTATTAGTCCCTATAGTTTTGAATTTGTTGTAATTTATTTCTTAAACTTTGATTTGATGCAATTCAATCCCTATAATTTTGATTCGGTCGAAATTGAATCACTGAATTTTAATTCATTACAACTGAATTACTGTAATTTTAATTATTTAAAACTTTAGTTCTTAAACTTGATAAAATACTTAATTTTACCATTAGAAATATAGAGATTGAACTATACTTAAAAAAAGATTAATTTCCCTCTTATTTATGAAAAATTGACCTGAGTCATTACAGTTTTCTTCCTCCACTTGCTAACTTTTTCATAGTTCCTACAAAATTTATAGGATTGAAAGAAGCTTCCACCTCACATGTCAAAACTGGCACTGAGGAAAAATTATATGAAGGGCTTCTAGCTTCTGGGTTTCATCAATCATCATGCGTAAGCCGGTTTCAGTCTTACTTATACAGATACCAAAAAGCTTCTTCTCCTCACAAACCCTCTTCATATCTGATCTCCAAACTCCGCAATTATGAAGAAATTCACAGAAACTGTGGACCTGGTACCGGACATTACAACAGAGCCATGAAAAGGCTCATAAAGTCCAAGGAACACAATGCTGATACCAAATGTAAGTACCTTGTTTGGACGCCTGCAAATGGCTTAGGTAACAGAATCATAAGCATGGCTGCTTCATTTGTTTATGCTCTACTCACGGACAGAGTCCTTCTTGTGAAATTTGAGGATGACATGATGGGTTTATTCTGCGAGCCATTTCCGAATTCAACCTGGGTACTTCCAAAAGATTCTCCATTTTGGAATCCAAGACGTGCTGAAACATATCAGAACATGTTGGCTAAGAACAGTTCTTCTTCTCCACCACCATCGGTTCTGCATCTGAATCTGCAGCACACAAAAGATGATCCTGAGAAGTTTTTCCATTGTGATCATAGTCAAAAGCTCGTTCAAAAAGTTCCCCTGTTGATTTTACTAACAGATCAGTATTTTGTCCCTTCCCTGTTCATGGTCCCATCTTTTAACCTTGAGATCACACAAATGTTCCCAGAAAGAGACACTGTTTTTCACCATGAGGGGCATTACCTTTTTCACCCTTCAAATAAGGCATGGGGACTGATTAGTAGATTCTATGATGCTTACTTGGCAAAATCAGATCAAAAAATTGGTCTTCAAATCAGACTATTCTCTCCTGATTCAACCCCACATGAAGCAGTCATGGACCTAGTCCTAAGTTGTACCTTGCAGCACAAGTTACTCCCAGAATTAGACCCGAAAACCCCGATAGGCTTGACCCGAGGAAATTTGAGCTTGAAGGCAGTTCTAGTGGCATCGCTATTTCCAGAATATGGAGAGAATCTGAGAGTCATATATCTAAAAAAACCAACCATTACAGGAGAATTAGTTGGAGTATACCAACCAAGTCATGAAGGGCATCAAAAATTTCATAACAACATGCATAACATGAAGGCATGGACTGAGATGTACCTTTTAAGTCTGTGTGATGTGTTGGTGACTACCTCTTTGTCTACTTTTGGGTATGTGGCTCAAGGTTTGGGAGGATTAAGGCCATGGGTTCTTTATAGGTTAGCTGGGAGTAGGACACTTCATCCTAATCCACCTTGCCAAAGGGACTTCTCTATGGAGCCTTGTTACCATATTCCTCCTAAACATGATTGTGAGGGAAACACTATCCAAGGTTTTACTTCTTTCCCTTACATGGGGTCATGTTTAGATTATTCCTATGGAGTCAAGTTGGTTAATGTTTCTGTTTAGCAGCTGTGACAAATAAAAGTCTCATTATCAGTCACTTTGTTATCACTATTCATGAAATTTTTTGTTCTTTTCATGGAAGATTAATATTCAAGTTTACAAAATTTTAACTCATTTTTATTAAGTCTTGCATTTTTTTTACTGGGTCTTTATATTTTCCTCAGTGATTGTTGTTGATTTTCTGTTCTCAAAATTTATGGATCTGTAAGCTTTCACTCAGCATAAACTTGTATTGATTTTATCACATATTTCTAAATAAAATCAAAATCAACTAGATTACATGTTATATATAAATGGAAGAAGATAGTTATGAGCACAATAATTTTTTATTTTTTATGTTGATAATACATAAAGTTTATTTCCTTATTTTATTTTTAAAAATATCTTTTTTATTTTGTATTTTTGTGGCAACTTGCATGTGATTTAATTAGCACCCACATAAGCCTTAAATAACATATTATGAGCAAAAAGACTAAGGCCTATAATTGAGAAAAAATTTAAGGAGCTAATAGAAATAAGAAAAAATATAAGGATCGATGCATTAATTTTTTATTATTTATATTTAATAGATATATTTAAGTTTTTACAGATGGATGCACTTTTGAAATCCGATCTTAAACGTGGGTCTATTTACCTGGTCCGATCCTAAATGCAATTTTCACAAATGTTAGTGGAGTTACTTGATACTATCTTCAGTCTTTGATATAGATACTAATTAACTTTTTTGGAAAGAACAAAAAAGTTAAATAAATAAATAAATTATAATATATATTCTAAAATATTTATATATATCATTAGATTATATATTAACTTATAAGTTAGAAAAATTGACTTAGAGAAAAATGATGAATGTATTAGTTAATTAGCTTTTTAATCTCCCAAAAAAATCAATTGACTTTTATATTAAAGATCAGATGTAATATTTGGTAAAAAAGGATTGGACGTAGTATGCCATATTTTTTCTAAATTATCATAATCATCTTCCTTAATTCTCCACCGCTCTCTTTCACTGGATTATTAATGAAGAAGCATCAATAGGGATAATTTAAGAAACAATTAACAAAAGTTAGGATTGATTCTACGTTTAATGTAAACTCCAATTTTCAAATCTCAAATAATAACTCTTTTTAACGTATATCAATCTCAACATAGAGTTATATCCAATAAGTTAAATAGCAAATCCATCGAGATTACGAAGAGTTCTCGATTCTATCAAAATAATAGCATGATATCTTTATGTAATACTATATTTAAAACCACAATAATGATATCTTTAAAAATCGTATAAAATATTTTATTTTTTCATAACAACTTTATGTAATACTATATTTAAAACCACAACAAAACATTAGTGCTTATATTATTTGGAAAACTTAAAAATGTCATTATTAAAAATTTATTGATGGAAAGAGAATCATGTAATTATGCAGTTTATGAGCAACAAAATTAAGAAAAATTATTTTTTAAAAATATTTGGTGGGTTGGTGGGCTAACCCACCAAAATGGGCTTGACTAAAAAGCAGTCCATTGGGGGTGGACAACCTGTAATACCGGTTCTAGTTAAACTTCTAGAATCACTTCTAAAAACACTATCAAATAAGTTGGAATAAACTTCTCTAAAATATTTATTTTGGATTGTGTAAAATTATTTTCTAAAAAATAATCCAAACATCGTCTTAGCCTTTTTAAAGTCCCCATGCATTCAACCTTTCATGCTAATCCAATCTTTTTCCCTTCAAAATTTACCATTATTTTAATTTTTATCATTTAAATTTGAAATAAGTGGTTTTCATCCCTTAAATTGTATTTTATTTAAATTATTAGTCCCAACAAGCTAAAAAATCTGGACAATTTTACAATATGAGGATTAAAAATCTTAAATATTTTTAAACTTGAGGGACTAAAATCAAAATAAGTTTAGATTTGAAAGATCAAAGATTATATTAATTCAATGAATTTTCATCTTTAAAGAAAATAACAAGAAGAAGAAGAAGAAGAAGAAGAAGAAGTCTTCATAGTGAAAAAAAAATGATAATATGAGGGGGAAATGTAAGAAATGATTAATGAAAAATAAGAAAAAAATTCCATACATCCTTAAATTCATGAGAAATATTTATGTAGTTAATTACTGCATCATCTAAACTTTAATCGAATATTACTTAATTTTGTTAGCTCATTGCATGTTTAAATTGTTGAATTCAAAAAAAAAAAAAATCTTAGCTCAAGAGTTTTTGGTAAATTTTTTGGGCCCTAATTTTAATGCAACTTTCAAAGATTGGTAAAATTATCACTAGATCCTAGCAGTAGCAGGTTCGGTTGTCATTAACAACTTCACCAGCTGTCAATAACAACCGGATCAACTACTTTTGAAACCTAATGGCAATTTTACCAATCTTTGAGACCTTTTATTCATTAATTGGGTTCTTTGGGACCTGATGGTAAATTTTCCAAACGAATAAACAATCATACTTTTTTAATAAAAGATCAATTATACTAAAATGATAAAAGTATACAACTAAAGTGGATGCCATGTAAATGCAATTCAACGAGAAGCAAGGTAATAAATAAAACATCGGTTATATATGGAGAATAGCTAGAGAAGGATTTGAACAGTGAATGAATTTGGAAAATATTTGACAAAAGTTAGAACTGATTCTACATTTAAAACTAAGATCAACTCAGGTTTACAGATTTTGAGGTATTTTACGGATTTCAAGATGGTTTTTACATATTTCGAGATGATTTTATCTTGATTTATATGTACCGTTAGGAAAACGGTGTTTCCAAATATGGACTCTATATTAAAGATGGGTAGGGTAATTTTCTTTTTCTCATTAAGTTGGCCCTACTTTTGGCAGGAATTGTGATTTTGTTATTTTCTGCCACAAATGCTAGGCTATGGGATGATCAAATGTCATTCTCAATTCATAGAGATTGGACCACTTAGTGTATAACTGTATATTATTAAACAGATACCTTTCTTCTCAAGTTACCATATTTCTTCCTTAAATATAAAAAAAGTATTTTGTAAAGGCTATACATTATTGTTGGGACAAGGAAGTCCCTCACCTGATTTGCTTTATTATTTGTTTTGGCAGTCAAATTGATTTATAATATTTCCCAACCTTTCTACTATCAAAAAAAAAAAAACATATTCCTCAACATTTTTAAAACCTTATAAAATAACAAAAAAATAGGGAAAATCGGTGAAACATTATAATCTAAATAGTTTATTGATAAGAAATATTTAAATATAATACTTTGAGCATACGAAATCCTATAAAGTATCAATATTTTTTTTTGTATAAAAACGTATCAAATTTTTTAGTCAATAAAATTTTTAAATTAATACTTTCGACCTGTTTTTCAAAGAAAAGCCAACACATGTACACACCCTCAATGTCTTGTCATTTATAAGTATTGACATTAATTTATTCAATTTAAACTATTTTTATTGGTAAGAAAAACTAATATCAACAAAAATGTCATTATTTAAAAGTACCTTGGGTCCCCTCCCTTCACTCCTTATTGTATAATCTTGGCTGGCCTCATTATAGGAATTGTTTGTAATTATATTCACACTACGAACCTGCTCATATTTAAGATCCAAAGATCAATTATTTATCATCAATGAATATTTAATAATTATTATGTGTGATTTGATTCAACTCAGGTCACATCTCTCAGGTTGTTGTTAAAAGTCAAATTCAGGAAAAGCAACCTGAATAGATTTCGCTGTTTTTGACATTTGGGTGAATTATTGTTTATTAGCGGAACGGATGAAAAAGTCAAACGTATATTTAACAGTGTTTTTTCGTAAAATCAAATAATTTTCTTTACATATTTATCTCGATTTGTGTAAATGTACTTCTCTACTGTATTACCAAACGAGTACATAGGCAACATCACATAAACTCTTATTGGTCCATTTAATATAAACATTTGGTACATATAATATACTCAATAATTTTCTTAGAAAAAACAATAACCATATATCAAGGAAATAAGTAGTTAAACAACTTATAAGATTTCTAAATATAAAAACTATTTGCATGATTTATTTTGACTCTAAATATAAAATCTCAATACACTTTATCTCATAAATTTTTAATTCTTTCTCCAAACAATCATACCAAATGTATTTAATAAAAGGGTTCCATCAATTGGGATAGTTTACATTACAAATAATTAAATGAGGTATTTTAAGAAAATAATCATGTATTTACTTTTAAATAACTAATTTAACTAATTTTTAATACAAATAAAATTACTATATAGCTCTTACATTTTCTGCCACCATAAAATAGTCGAATTGATAAAAAATTGGACTTATAAACTTGTTTGGTTTCCCATATCCTAATTCACATAGAAATAAATAAGATTTGAGTTTATCATTTTTCTTAAATGAATCATGGCTGAATTCAACTGCTTTTGATTATATAAACTATGAAAGCAATCAAATTTGGGCACCACACTTGGAACGCAAGATAGGCATGAATCAGGAAACAAAAAATAAAAAACAAGAAGATTCGTCTGCCAGTTCTTCATTTACCTCTCCTTCAATTCCTGTAAATTACATCTCAAATCTAAGATCCTTTGAGTCTCAGAAGAAGAAGAAGAACAAGAAGAATCCACCTCCAACATGACCTCTAGATCATTCCCTCCAACTCCAGCTCACAATTTTTTCACCAAAAACAGAGTCCTTTTCCTTTCTCTCACCATCTCAGCTTCTCTAGTCATTTTCTGCTCAATACTTTACTTCCTATACCATCTATGGTACTCTGTTGTACACAGAGATAAAACGATCCCGTTTGATGCAAATTCCCCCTTGGAGCTCCAAAGATTTTCTTACAAAGAGCTCAAGCAAGCC
>JANTPZ010094688.1:0-21368 GCA_025593235.1 Vachellia pachyceras | reverse complement strand
TACAAGTTCGAAACGCAAGTTCGTATTGTATGTGCTACAATGGCTATACATAATTTTATCAGAAGAAATTCTGAGACCGATGAGGATTTTTTGAGAGCTGAAAGTGAAAATGTTGTCGAAGACACTGATGATCCTGACATAGGCGAGTCGTCGTCACCAAATTTAACAGCATCTTCAACACATATGCAACGTGTTCGTGATGCAATTAGAGATCAAATTGTAGAGACTTTATAATTAAATTAATTATTTCATATTACTAGTTAGTTGAACAATTGTATGATACAATTATTTGTGTGGTGTTAGTAGTTAATTGAAAGAAATTTCTTTTTTTCTTAATATTTAATGTACATATATTTTCAATTACTCCATTTCTTATTTTTTTATTATTTTCTTGATCTTGAGAATTATCACAAATATTTAAAACAAAATATATGAATATATAAAAATAAAACAAAATAATTATTTTCTATTATTTTTCCTCAAAATTCTTACAAATAAAAATAAATTAATTGTTATAAATGTGCGATATTTAATGAAATTCATGTCCTTTTATGTAATTTGGCAACAAAAATCACTTCTTCACCGTTAATCCAAACACTTTCACATTTTTCAAAAAAGTCACTTCTTTCACCGCTAATCCAAACATAAATCACGTTACCCTTTTAACTTTTTCTCAAAAGTCCTTTTCAAAGGTCACTTCTATAAAAAAATCACTTCTCTCACCACTAATCCAAACGGAGCCAATAACACACACGCCCAGTGGGACTCGAACCCACAATCGCTTGATTAGAAGTCAAGCGCCTTATCCATTAGAACATGGGCGCTTTCAGCCGTCAGCAACTTAGTTACAATTACTATTACTGTTTAATTAATCCTCCCTTGGGATAGTGAACATGGGCCTTATCCATTAGGTCAGGCCTGTTTGGTAACCATAGGCTTATTTTCATAAGCACGTTTAACAGTATTTTTCCGTAAAATGAGACAATCTCCTCCACATATTTACCTCGGTTTATGTGAATAAGCATTTATAAATGGCTTATGACAATTTGCCAAACGGGCTCTTCCCACTCAATTATGCCTCCTGACCTGATTTGAAGTTTGCTAAAAGTATACGTAAGAATCTGAATTTTGATATAACAACAAAATTTAATTGAGATTTTCTTTTGTTTTTGATAAATAATTATTAAATTACATGAAACTTCCCGCAACTTAAAATGTACAAAGAACCACCTTAACTTATCAATCTTATACCCTTTAATTTTTTTTATGCACATTACTTCCTATTCAAAAGATCACTACTAGAAAAATGCAATTTAGTGACGAAAAACCTGTCGCTAAATGGCTATTTTCCATCGTTAAAACGAGGGTCGTTAATATTTTCTGTCGCTAAATGGAAATTTTCTGAAGGAAACTAGCCATTTAGTGATGGATTTTTTCGTCGCTAAATGATATTTTTCTAGTAACGGATTTATCTACGAAGCGCATATACACACACATACATATATAAAAGTTTGGAGAGGTTTATTGTAAAACCCAAAAGGTTACTATAGTTATTTACACATCAGATGAAATTCATGGGGATTTTTATATAATTTAACTTTAAAAAAGTTTAAACGATTCCATAAAAAAAAATGAAATATAAAAAGTGAATAGTAACAAATATCAAGAATATTTTATAATTAAATCTGAATATTATATATTACATCTAGATACGGCCTATCTGGATCACGACAACCTTGCCATCATCATCTTCTATGCCACTCGATGAAGCTCAAAAAGTTTCCATAACCCTTCCCCTTCAGATCCAGCTGCTCTAAATTCCACAGACACACACGCGCGCGCTCTCTCTCTCTCTCTCTCTCTCTCTGTTCTAAATCACCAATCTCTCTCTCACTAATCTCCCCCACCTCCCCAACCACAACATTTATCCATGTCTGTCCTATGCAGAAAGAAGCTGTTGTGGAGTGAGACATGATCTTCTTGGAGATCACCGTCTTGTCGGTTGAAGGCCTACGCTGTCGCTCCTCGCCTTGCACCGCCCTATTCTCCGCCTCCGTCACACCCTCTATCACGATCACGAGGTTGCCTACTCCAAACAACGGTGATAAGCCCTCCCACGTGTACACCTCCGACGACGTCGATCAAAAGTTCCTCGTATCAATAGATTCCAGCTTCTTCTCCGACCTACACTCCTCCCTTCGCCTTCAGATCCACGTGAAGCGCAGACTACTCGGCCGGACTCAACTCGGCTGGTGTCTGATTCCCGCCACCGACATTGGCGTCCTCCCCTCCGGTTCTCTCCGGTTCCTGAGCTACCGCCTACGCGACAAAGACGGCTGCAGGGGCCACGGCATCGTCAATCTATCAATCCGATCGGAGGGATTAGCTCCGCCACCAGCATCCACGGTGGACGCGGGCCAGACGGTGATCGGGATGCCGGTGACAGCGATTCGACGATCGAATGATTCACGGATAGTGAAAGGAAGAGCGGTGGAAAAGGATCGAACGGCGGGAAGGAAAGGATGGTGAGTTGAGTGCTGATGGTGGGCCCAGACAGGTAAAAGACCATTTTGGGTTTTAAACTGATTTGGAAATGTGGAAGCTGAATGGTTACGAGTGGAAAGTAGATGGATATGCATAACGACGACGTGGGCTTACGTGGAATGTGAAGAGAAAGATTCCACTTTTATTAATGTTATCTTTTTTTTTTTGGGACAGAAATTTTTATTGATGTTATCGCCATCCTTTTTTTCCATCCCAAGGAATCTTTTTTTTTTTTAATTTAATGGGTGGGCTTATGTCTCTGTATAGTTGCTTGTTCGGCCCGAGGGAAAACATAGGGATATTTTTGTTAGAACTTAGAACTAACTTTGATCCGTTGATGTGAATCATGTGATTGACTGGGTTTGATGTAATTATGTACATATAAATAAACTTATTTAAATTCCATTTTCTTGTAGGAATTAATTTTAGATAAACTACTCTTGAATCTTAAATAGGTTTACTTATTTGAATTGCTTGCTTCCATTAGAAGGCGCTGACAAAAAATTGGAATTTAAAATCTGTTTAATAAGAAAAAAATTATTGTAATTATACCTTTGTTTTTCAATTATTGATTCAGGTCGGTTGTAATTGATTTTTTAGGTGATAAAAAAAATAAATAACTCACTTGATTATAATGTAGATTTTGAAATATTTATGTTTCATTAGATTATATATCAATTTATAAGTTTGACAAATTAATTTTAAAAAAAAAGTGATAGATAAAAATTAATTAATTTGTTTTCTTAATATCTTTCAAAAAAATCAACTGGCTTTTATATTAAAGAAGTATTAAATTAGAGAATTACGAGGGACTTGTTTTTTAGTTAAAAAATTGTGCTGATTAAATTGTTTTAATTTTTTATTTAAAAAATGCATCAATAATTGAGGGAGCATTATCTAATCAAACGTTATTTTGGTATCAATACGATACATCCTTGAAATTATAAAATAATTGTCAAGTTAGAGACTTTTTTTAAACGAAAATGATGCTTATAAGCCGTCAATTTATTTAATTTTTGGCAAGAATGAGAAAGGAATAACTTAAAAAAAAAAACAAAAGTCTCCATTTTGGCATGATGACATGGTTGCATATTTATGTTGGCATAAGTGAAAATCATCATGACACCCATTCTTATAAACTATATTATTATCTCCCATCTCAAACAACTATTCATGGCCAATTTTTTCTTTCAATTATTTCATTTTATTATTTTTTTATTCATTTGATTCCCATATTTTTCCACAAACCTAACGCCCATCGATGTAGGATAGGTAGGTATTGGTATTTTTTTTTCACAAAGGAAAAGGGGAATATGAATTAATGACCCGTTGGTGTGCTGTAATTGATTTTGATGGAGATGTAGATAGAAATAGAGATGATGATGGAGATGGATATAAATATAGAAAAAAATGAGGGATCAAAAAATCAATTCCATGGGATACATCATGGAATTCATTTATACCCATTTTGAATTCTATTTCCATATCTAATTCCGTCCCCAATTCCATCATACCAAACATAGGAAATGAATTCCATTTCCAATTCCACATTTCCAAATATAAAGGTGTTACATGTGTTGGAATTGTCTAAATATAGAAAGTCTTTGAAAAAGCTAACTTCAGATTCAATAATGCTCAAATCTGTCTAATAAAGCAATCATGCTAAAAAAATAAAGTGATACCAACAAATAGTGGGTCTAGCAATGTAAGGATTTGTTAGATTCTAAGTTCAATTTCTAAAGAAGACATTTGTGCTGGGAGGGGCAGGCCTCGTAATAAAATTCAAATATAAGGTAATATAAAAAAAACAAAAGTGATAAAAGCGCCGCAATAAGATGGAAAATGAAAATATGTAACACTCTGTTGGACTTGGATAATGAATAATGATGGTCACTTTCAATTGATACATCATATAGTACAGAAATTGGATCGGTGATTGAACCAGATTAGGTAGTGGGTTAAGGATCAACGCGTCAGATTGGAATTAAAACAGGGGGTTAGATCAGAGAGAAATAAGAAATTAAAAAATAAATATCATCACACATTGACATAATCAAACCATCTAAAATTGAAAATTATGAGTACAATCAAACCAGCCTTCATTAACAACCTCAGCAGTTACTCCTAGGACCTTATGGTAATTTTTTGAATCTTTGGGACATTTCATTCATTAATTCTCCCATTTGGGAATTAATTGTAAATTTCCCATTGATAAATCACAAGGTACAGAAACCGGATGAGTGATTCAATCAGATAAGGTAGTGGGTCAAGATCAGCGGGTCAGATCGGAGTTAAAACATGGGTCAGACCAGAGAGAAATAAGAAATTAAAAAAATAAATCACATCAAACATTAACACAATCAAACCATCTAATTGAAATGTATGAAAATTAAGCAGTAAATTCCATTACTAGTAAAGTAATAATTATCAAACAAATCATATACTTATAGATGACCTATAATCCAATATTATTTATAATTTTAAAATATTCATCATAATAAAAATATTAAAATATATATGGTAAAGGGTTTTTTTTTATTTTTTTAACTTACAAATTTAAAATTTTAAAAAAATTCATCAGTTTTTAAAATAATTAAAAATATGAGCATATACAGATGCCAACGTCGACTTATATGAGGAAAGGTTTCTGTTTTTTTTTATATTTTTTTAACTTTCAAATTTAAAATTAAAAAATTATCCATTTTTATTTTTTTAAAAAAATATAAAAATTTGTAAAAAAAATAACCCAACCAACCCATCCAAGCCGGAGTCATAGACAACCCAAGCCAAATTGAAGGTCGGATCGTTGATTTCCTGTTTGACCTTGTCGGCCGTTCTGGTCCGGATTCATGCACATTGGTAAATCATCTGATTTGCCTCTTTGAATTTCATATGGAGAAAGCGGAATTAAGCGATGTATCAAGGAAGAAAAGGGATAGTCAAATGGCACTGATTAAGAAAATTCAACAGGCAATTAATTTCTCCAACATCACAATTAATTTAGCTTAGCACATTGAGGGATACAATAGACTCTTGTCCACTAAAGAATGATGATGGCTGTGACATTGTGCTTGTTTGGTAAAGCGTTACTTATACCCATAAACACGTTCAACAGTGTTTTTCCGCAAAACGAGACAATCTCCTTCACATATTTGTCTCGACTTGTGTGAATAAGCCCATAAGTACTTCTCTACCGCTTTACCAAACGGACCCATAACTATAAGAAACTTGGCTGCCATTATTGTCATGAACTAGTGGTCTATCATAAGTGAGTTTATATTAGATCACAAGCATCAACTTATTATCGTATCTACTCCGTCAACAAATATTTCATATTCGTTCCTAATGACTTCTCTTTATGATTCAAGGCTGGTTTGCAAGTCCGGTGGAGAATAGTTTTTACAGTATTCGAGGCAAAACCTATGTTACAGAGAATATGTTTTAAGAGAATAATTTTTACGGATTCTAAGGTAAAACCTTGATTTTGAAAAAGTGATTGTATTTAGGAAGTTATTGGATTTTACGGAATTCAAAACAAAAAGTAAGTAAGAGAGAGGAAAAAGAAAGATATCGACACTTCTCTTTAACTTTTTAAATGTCTAAGTTGTTTTATAATAATTTCATAGTTGGATATACATGTTTCATGTGACTATATATTATTTGTAAATCGTAGACATTATTATTCATTTTAATATCATTTTGTCACTCCCTTTTTCTAAAAAAAAAAAGAAAGCTATTGAAATTTATTGCTTCACATAGACTTCAAACCAAAACGCCCATTATTTTTTTTTCCATGTTTCTAGATTTGCTGGAAAATAATGTATACATATTATAATGTCATGTATCATTTTATAAATAAAAGAAAATTAGTTTAGAGAAGATGATAAATATAGATATTTTTAAAACGTAGGGTTAAGGTATAAAATTATCCATAAACTTTTATCAAAAGTGTGTTCAGCTTTATATGCTTTGTGAATGTGTGAAATACATGTGAATATTTAAAATGGGTGTAAAATGTAACAAACGTTAAATATAATCTGTTATTTTTTATGGAACCCGAGTTATTTTGCATATGTATACGGTGCTAGATTAACATTTTTACTCACATTTTTAATGTTTATGAGCATTCTTGCACCACCTAGAGGTATATAATGTTGAATAAACTTTACGGGTATTTTATATATTATCCATTTAAAAATAATGATTTACATTTCTAAATTAAATTATATTGCGTCTTTTTTAAGTTGTGGAAATTATGGCATTGATATTTTCCAACTCGTTTTTAGAGAAAAACAAAAGGAGGAATGGACACGCCTCAATGATTGGAAACTTGGGATCCACAGAATTTTTAGTGTAGTTGACAACTCATTTTTTTTTTCATGTCATGAATCCATTTCTAGGGAGAAATGTATTTTGGAGATTTTAGGAGTGTTTGATAATTCATTTAAAGAAAATGCATTATGATCTCAGAATGTATTATGTGGATAAGGAGAAAAAAGATTATTTGACCCCGAATGCATTTCAGATTGTAAACTGAAAATTTAAAATTGTAAATTGGAATACTTTAAATCATGATTTAGATATAAAAATTTTAAATTACGATTTGTTATATCAGTTTTAACGTATGGTGAGAATCACTATTAAGTGCCGTATTTATGAACTTCACAAGAAAAAAAAAAGTGATTTGATGGAAGGACACGAGTTCTATGTGTTTGGGGGGATATGATATACTTTTAGGAGAACTGAGGAAAAGTTGAGAGATTAATTGTAAAATAGAACATTTCTGTGCTTCCATAATACGTAACTAAGTTTCTACAACTGAGGAGGCCATATTCTCTGATCAATTTTCTAATCGGAAATTTTTCCCCCAATTTTTTTGTACTTTCTCAGGGTGTGTTTGGGAATTTCGTTGGGAGAATGATCACAGTTCTGAGGTAAATATGTGAGAGGAATTTTGTCTCGATTTACGTGAAAATGACTGTTTGCCTCCCCAAACAAGCCCTCATACAGATAGGGAGAATATTTTGTAAACGGATTATTTTGGTAGCCTTATTATTGGTAATACATAATCAACTAAAGGTTAAATTTAACATAGATAATAGTCAGAGTGATATTGTTACAATTTTAAAAATTTCAGAATAATATTGAATCCAAAAATATTTCTAAAGCAACATTGTTTTTAAATGAAAATTTTCAAGAAAACATTACTTTTAAGTGAAAACGTCTGTGAAAAATTTATATCTTAATGAAAATGATGTGAATGACACATGGACTTATCATCTCAATATATTTATTCAACTAATGATCAAACTTAGCCTGAATAATAATTGATGCTGAATTGTTATAATTTAAAAATTTTCATGGTAGCATTATTCTTCATGAATCTTTCAAGAAAAATGAATTTTTATCGTACAGTTCCACATTGAACTTCCTATAGCTTTGAAAGTGTCATATCTAAACCCGTTGTAACTAATGTAGAAAGATTGCATTTTAAAAAAAAACTATTTGTATTTAAGACTAATAGTGCAATTTTAATTTAGTAAGAATAAATATCTACCAATTTCAAAAAAGAAACACCTGCAGCAAACTCAACTATATAACCCTGAAAGAAAGTAATATTAAAAAAAATTAAAGTATATTGAAAGAAAGTAAATAGAATATATATATATATATATATATATATATGAACCACACATTTAACAAAACAAATTTATCAAAATATAACTATGACAAACTATTATTTGATTCTTAAAATTTTCCCCAAAAAAGGATGGAAGCAACGTGATATTCGAATATCCTCAAATACAATTGGAAAATTTCTCCATCAATTGTATATAAGGGAAAATGCATTTACAAAACTATTAAGAATCAAATGAAATTTTCTTAAAAGTTGCGTAATTTT
This sequence comes from Vachellia pachyceras, assembly GCA_025593235.1. NCBI lineage: Eukaryota > Viridiplantae > Streptophyta > Magnoliopsida > Fabales > Fabaceae > Vachellia > Vachellia pachyceras. The sequence continues at coordinate 12,922 of JANTPZ010094688.1, read as the reverse complement.
TTTTAAAATCAATAAGTGATTAACAAAGTAAATTAACACTTCTTGTTAAGATACTTGAAAATTACTATGGGTTAAACAAATAAAGACCACTTATATTGATCTATACTTGAAAAGGTGTCATGAGTGAAACAAGTAACAAACACTTATACTATATAAGATATAAAAAAATTATACAAAAAAAGTCAAGAAATTCCAAATGTAGTAAATAAAAAAATTGGCCAGCCAATTTAAGCCACTCTTTTAGGTCCGACTCCTCTTGAAAATTATAAATGATGCTAAATCCAACCTTCAACTTAAACAGGTTCAAACAAGTCAGCTCAACAGGCTCAACCTATTTTTCGGTTCTAATTACAGCACCAACATAAAAGATCTGGGAGACAAAGAATGGAAAACTAGCAGTGCTTGACATAGATAGAAAGTTAGAAATTTTACTTCCCTCCTACACTACCAGAAAAATGTCATTTAGCGATGGAAAAATTCATCACTAAATGGTTATTTTTCATCAGAAAATTTCCATTTAGCGGCGGAAAATATTAGCGACCCTTGTTTTAGCGACGAAAAATAACCATATGACATTTTTTTCTGGTACTGATACTTTTAAACAAAGTCTTTCTTAATTATTTATTTTATGATCACATTGTATGGACAACTCTTTCTTTCCATATTTTGAGATTTAGTTGAAAATGTTTGTAGTGTCGTGTAAACCATATCCACTCTATCAAGATATCATTATATTATTTGAAAACATCAAACTTTTCATTTGAGTTGTGGAATTTTTGGGCATATGCTTATGATCTGTTTTCCAACTCATGCATTAAGAAAAAAAATATGTGAATCATAGGCTAACTTGTTAATGAAAAGGTAGAAGGAATAGACACGCTTCAATTATTGGAATTTAGCAATCAGAAGTAAATTTCTTTAAGTTTTCTTCGGAAACTAATGGAAGGACTAAGGAGAATAAAAAGAAGATATAGGTAAAATAAATTTGGTTAAAGTATGCATTTACTTAATTTAACTTTACTTTAAATTTCAGTTTAATTAGTGCACTTTTAATCATTTATTGTTGATGTTGTTAATTTAATTTAACGAAAAATGCCACTCAACAGATTTAAACGATAATTCTGCAATTAAATGCTAACAAAACATGGCTAGAATTTAAAATATAAAAATATTTATGCTAACTAATTAACATTTAAGTATATTTTAATATCATTTAGTTGCTAAATCCCCATTTGAACTTGTTCAATCACCATTTTCCACTAAGTTTAACTAACAATGTCAACAATAAATAATTAAAAGTATATTTTTAAATTTAAATATCAAAATAAAATTGATATAAATTTAAGGGATTATATATGGGAGGGGCTCAAAGATGGAAGGCTATGCTCTCATTCTTTTCCCTGGGGGGGGGGGGTGTGACAGCACCAAGGAGACATGGGGATAATAATACGTTCAACAGTGTTTTTCTATAAAACGAAATAATCTCCTTCATATATTTACCTCGTACTTTTTTACCACGTTCCCAAACGGGCATATCATATTATTTTTGCAGTGCACTAAGAAGGGTTACCATGAGACTTTAAGAAAATGATTTGATTACTAAAAAATTTTAACGACAAATTACAAGTATATATATTGTTATTTCTTGTATTAAAACTTATTATCAGATGGTTTTATCAGATGTTTGGGTAATCAAATATATTTGTTGTGAACTTTTATTTCCCTTTATTTCTTTATAAAATAAATATGTACACCCAGCATAAATCAACTCTTTCCCACTTTAAAAAAAAGGTTACTCGTTATTTAGGTTTTATGCATAAAAACCAAACTCAATGAAAGAAAAATTGTTAAAAAAATCCTCAAGTGTAAAATTTATTATTTATAAATGTATCTAAAGATCTAGATCCTTAAGCGGATGCAACTCATCTTCAACATGTTTTAACGTTAATGCCTTCCATTTTGCATATAATTAGAAATAAGTTGTACGCGGTTAAAGTAGAATTGTATCTGCCAGAAATTTTAGACAACTTTTAGGTGCCTTTTGGGAGTGAATTTTGTAATAAGAAATTTTTTTTTACCAGTTTTACACCAAAATATCATAAAAGCATTGACCAAAACCAAAAATCAAATAAATTGAATTCATATTTTAGTTATGCTCATTGATCACCTCCTCCCTCTCTCCCCCACTACATATGCACAATAAATGTACAGCTGTTCAAACAGGCCGGCCCGGCTCTAATGGGCTACCCCTTGATGGGCTTGGACCTTAAGAGCAAGTTTATCATGAAAGACTACATTTTCTAAAGCTCGGCCCTCTTACATGTGGGCTGGTGGTGGGACTCGGGCTTTCAAATATTTTACTGAATTTCAATTTTTTTTCACTTATTTTGAAATACCTAAAAAGAAAATAATAAATTATATCAAATTTCAAATTCAAACAGTACTCATCAGCAAAATAAAATATCAAACCATTATCCTAACTTGTAAAACTTAACCAGATCAAACAATCCCAACATAACAAGTACATAAACCTTGAAAAATTATCTCAAAAATACCGTTTCAATTCCTTCATATGAGAGGTAGTTGACTTTTTGAAGAGATTAAGGAAGCAAGTTAACCAATTGGGCTTTCAAATCATTTTACTGAATTTCAATTGTGCTTCCACTTATTTTGAAATATCTAAAAAGTAAATAACAAATTATATCAAATTCCAAATTTAAACAGTACTCATCGGCAAAAATAAAATGTCAAACCATTGTCCTAACTTGTAAAAATTAACCAAATCATACAAAACCCAGTTTAACGCAGCATAACAAGTACATAAACCTTGAAAAATTATCTTAAAAATACCGTCTCAGTTCTTTCATATGAAAACCAGTTAACTTTTTAAAGATATTAAAGAAGTAAATTAATTAATCTATTATTTTTTAAACAAATTATCTAAAAATAAATATACATATGTCGGCATGTACTTATAACAAATTACCTAAACCCTAAAATGATTTATTTAACATTTTTTATCCCACCAAAAAGTCAACTGACTTTTATATTAAGGGCTTGTTTGGCAACCAATTCTAGAACCTAGGTTTAGTTTTAAAACCTAGATTTTACCTCAAAACCGAGATTTTGTCCAAGCAAATTTTTTTTTCCAAACGCTATTTTGGTTACAAAATATCAGTTTGAAACCTAGGTTTTCTCTTCCTTACTTTTTCTTCTTTCATCTTTCCTACTTTTTCTTTCTTTCTCTTTCTTACTTTCCTCTTTCCTACCCACTTTTTTGCCTCGGAATCCGTAAAAGCTAATAACTTCCCAAACATAAATCACTTTTCAAAACCCAGGGTTTGCCTCGGAATCTGTAAAAGCTATTTTCCAAAATCTATTCTCGAAAACCTAGGTTTTACCTCGAAATCTGTAAAAATTATTTTCAACCTTACATTCAAACAAGTTCTAAGTAATGGAGGTAGTATTTATTAAGCTTTCTCACCGATCCAAAAAAGTTAGTTATAAAATATATTGACAACTATATGTGCGAATTGGGAAAAAATGAGTTAAGAATATAGATTGAGAAACATAATCAAATTAGCACTGAGAATGCATAATCCTTGAAGAATGCAAAAGCAATGACAAACAAAAAAGAGGTTAGGAAACTGAAATTCTTTAAATAGAACATGTCCATATATAAGGCTGTCTTTTAGAAAATTTTTAACTTTTCTAATGAATCAAAAAATCGAATCAATTAATGCTAATTATATGACATAATTTTTCAATATAAAAAAATTATTACACACTTAAAATGATCAACCCTCCGCCCTAAACAGCTAGCCCACTCATTTTTGGACTTAAACAAATGAACCCTTTTACACTTAATTTTTCTTCACATCATTTAAAACAAGCCCAACCATCAACTTGAACAAACTCAGAATGTGTAGACTACCAGGCTCGACCGATTTTGACGGCTCTAAATAAATGTTTAAAATTTTTACAATATTGATCTTCAATTTTTTATTTGATTTGCTTCAATTTTATCTTGTAACATCATTTCATATTTTATCTTATCTTGTAAACTTTACGTTTTATGTATTCTTAATTTTTATTATAATTTTAGTTTTGTTACAATCATCCTTACTCTTACAATTCTAAATATAAAACTTACTTTGCAACGCAGTTGTCTTACATTTATGATTAGATGAGTATTTTGCAAAAATTTTATGAAAATAAAAGTTGGGTGAATTAAATCTCAAATCTATTGAGGCCAAGACAAGTTACAGACACAGGATCTTCATATTGGACAAAAAAAATTCCCTCATTAGTTACATTACATCCTAATTCCTACTAATTAAATCAATTTTTGTTGACTATGTGCATTTAAGTTTTGGAGAAGTTGGGGAAAATCTCTCATTAAAAAAAAATTAAAAGAAAGACTTGGTAAATTTTTATACACATGAAGTATCGCTAGTTTACAAATTTTGTGCAATCGTTACTCTGATTTGGGCATTTTCCACCAAACCGTGGCTCAGAGGAGGTGGTGGAGGGCTCTACATCTCGACCGGCGGTCTATCTTCAAGGCGGCGATCAAATACCACACCAAAGGTGATGTTTAGCCGCTGGAGGAGTTGCTCAAGATCGGCAAAGATAAAGCAATGCTTAGAATTTAGAGTGAAGAAAGTCTCAAAAGTGTCCCTTTCACCCCCACAAGATAAAGCAATGCTTAGAATTTAGAGTCATCCCTTTCAACCCCAATTCCCGTTTTCAACCCATTGACCAATATGAGCTCAAAGTTTCCTTGTAACACGTGGAACTTTTTCCGAAGCTTCTTGGTTTAGTGGAGGGAGTTCAAAGCATCACGAATTAAGAAATCAGATTGAGACATTGTGAGAGCCTGAGAGGAACTTGAAGTGCATGATGAATATTGGAGGCTTGTGGGAAGGTGATAGGAGGAAGAAGAATGGTGTGAATGTCGAAAGAAGAGAGAGAATCAATGATGGATTTATATTTTTTTTGGGGGGGGGGTTATTTAGAATTGGAACTACGAAGGTGATGTGAAGATGTGGATTGAGTTGGGGGCTAGGCGTCTGCATATGGCCAAGGTGAAGCTTAATGGCTGAAAGCAAGTATTGAAATTTAGAACTTTTATTCATGTTGATGCAGTCTTCAAATTTAGAACTTCTGCGAATGAATGGTGCCAAAAACATCCCAATAAACTAAAATAAGCATATGTTTCTGAAAAATATACATCACTCCCTCCAATCTTTGATCAACAAGGACCTTCCTTTGTGTGTGTGTGTGTGTGTGTGTAAAAGATATAAAATAAATTTGCCTCTACAATGATCATATCCAGTAACTACAGTATTGACCAATGCTTAATATACAAAAAACTATTCAGGATATCAAGACAACCAGCAAAGCAGAAGTAACAGCTATAAATATACCTGTAATTTGAAGTAAAGTAAACAAGCTGTGCTCCTTAAACTGAACTAGAAAGGCATGCAAATATCTCCACACGGCTGCTATAATTTTCTAGCGTTTTCTAGACTTCGTCTTGGCTATGGATACTACCCTTCAACACATTGTACTTGCAAAGGGGGCAAGTTGCGTTTATATACAACCACTTGTCGACGCAGGCACAATGAAAATGGTGACCACAAGGAAGTTCTCTTAGTTCAACCCCATCCTCGTAAGCAGAAAGGCAGATGCAACATTCCTACAGATCATAAATGAAGATTGGTTTCAGACTTCCCATAAGAACCAGCTAGAATGATGTAACCAACTTTTTGTGAAACCAATGGACCAAGACATCAAGTACAAATTTAGAGCAAAGCGTAAGTGGTTGACCACAAGACGATGACTAGAAAAATGAGAAAAGGCTAAAACCCTTTGCTTTTTTTTTTTTAAAAAAAAAAATCTTCAGCATACCGCATCCTCCTCAGAAAGAACGCGTTCAGTGGGTAAGTCGGAGCCACATTCAGTCATCATGCCTCCCACAGGTCCTTGTGTACTACCAGCAACTTTCTCATTCTCTATTCTACGGAATTTGAATTTTGACAACTGCTCGATGTCTTGTTTTGTTGCCCCTTCCTGCTTGTTTACCACCAAAATGAAGAAAAGGATTTGAAAAGAGGAGAAATTCAATTAATTTATGTACAAACTACAAAATAACAGTATTATCTTCAATCCTACACTCATACTCAAATTTACTTCATTTACATTGCTACAGCTCAATTTTAGCCAAGAAGATTGAGTTTTTTGAGATGCATTGATAAATTCAAAGCCTACTATCAAACCACGGGAAAGAAAGTTATAAAGTTTATCTGGATACTGGGTCAACAAATGGTATGTGGAAAAATTAAGCAATAATGTAAAAAATTTTATTTATTTATTTATTTTATTTAAAGGGGTAGGCACTAACAGGCTGAGGTTACAACGGCAGGATCAAACCCGTGATCTCCCAATTGAAAGATACCATACCACTAGGCTACAAGGTCTTAAGTTAAAAATAAAAAAAAATTATTTTTAGTGATGGAATGATGCAATCATTTGTCCTCTAGGTAAATCTGAACGAATGTTTACAGAACCCTCAGATGAAGTCAAATAACCAACTTATCTGAGGATAAGAAATCTACTGAACAAGTCATTACCTCTTATTATCAGAGATTATAACCTTGTAAAACTTCAGCACCTGACCCTGACAAAATTCTAGAAAGTAGTTTGTACGATGACAGAAATTTTCCCGACATACAAATCTTAAATTATTGACCTGGAACATATGAATCTCGTACAGAAACCTTTCAATTGTCAGTGAAAAATATTTTGAAATTAGTTACACCCAAAATCATTTTTCCACGTGAAGTTTCAACGTTTAGTAGACTTTGTCTTTATGAATCAAGTGCTGATTCACAACCAAGACACAACCTTTTCACAAGACTCACTTATCATGATAGGAAAACCATTCCCTCTTGTGTATCCATGAAGGTTTCCACTTTTATCCTTCTAAATGAAGGTAAAGCTGAGGAAAATGAACAACAGTCTGTTGCTAGCAGAAGTTATGGCATAAATTAAATTAAGGTCCAGCTTAATTTGTTCATCTACAACACCAAGAATAACCTTTATAGGAACTCATCTCACCAGGATAGGGACCAAGTTAGGATGAAAAATTCAAGTTCCACCTAATAATATGGACCACCCTATGAGATACTTAAGTAGGATGCTTCTTAACCTCATAGCCCAGCTCTTAGAAAAGAGGATTCCCTATCTGTTATGACCCAATGATCCAAACTTTACAACAGGACAGGTTCACACTTCAATATGGAAATGAAAACTTAAACACATTACCTTCGTACATAACACACTCACTGTTACACTGATATAGGGAGGCCAACGTTTACAAACTTGACAGTAAACACAAGATACAAATCACACATACACTCACATTAATGCACTAACACGGATACAAATTATGATGAAGAAAGACCACCTTCCTCCACCCCTACCAATCTTTCAAGAGGATTAGCTCTCTCCTCACTCCAAAGGCCTTGAGCTACTCAAATTCAAAATTCTTCACTGCCCTCTTACAGAACCGAATGGAACATATATAGTTCCAAAAGTGATATTCACACTCCCCAAACTATCCTCCAATAGAGTTTGACTACAGCCAGCCTATAGCTAACCTATTTCTCTAATTCTTCCACCAAAATAGCAAGTCAAATATCTGACCAACAAAAGGTGTCTGTCCCTTATCATGTATTCACCTATGTTTACAAAAGGGGTCATAACACTATCCCACTGAGGTGCCTGTGAAGGATCCTAACTGACAAAACACTGAGTGAAACATCACACAAGGGAGTCATTGTGATGTTGGCGAGCCAAAGGCAAGCAATTAACAGGAACCATAGTAAAATAAGATGTATAAATAAGTTCTTTATTGATGGGCACCTTAATGTTAAATCAAGGGGCCGAGTGTATAAGAGAAGGGCTGAGGGAGAAGGATGAAGACTGATGGTAATGCACATGGAAGGGAAGGGCAGAATTGGAAAAATGCTGGTTAACAATTTTTTGACAGTGTTAGGTTAGTTTTTGGGGGGGTGTTTCAGGGGGCATTCTAGCAAGGAGGAGGATAGTAGTTGTGAGGAAAGGACCTGGTCTGTCAAAAATGAGGCTGAGCACGGGATTCATTGCTTGCTGTTCATATTAATTTCTGTCCGTGAGTTTGTCTTTTCCTCATCAGTGGAGGGATATTTCCTTGCTGAGTGAAACAGTGAGCATCGAGTGATTCGTGATTGTATTCCCCTAATTTTCCAGCACTAATACAGGGCACTCGGAATATATTTTCTCCAAATCATCCATTTGTTTGCAGGTCCTATCATTTACCCTTTTAGAGGATCTATATTTTCGAAGGGGGGTATTGATGTGTAAATGGAATAAAAACAGGGCAAGGTGGCAATACTGATTCAATAAACACCTAAGCCCAATTAATGCTAAGGGTAGTTTAGGGATACTAATAACCAACTTCCAATATAAGGGAGTCCAACACTCTGTAATTATTATTATGATATGAATACAGTGTGACCCTTTTCTCCATCCCTCTCTTCTTTCCTTCTCCCCTATTCTCTCCTCTTCCTCCTTTCTTCTACACCCTATTCAACAGTGGTATCAGAGCCACTCCTTCCTTGGCCTCCACTGCGTTTCGAATTCCATTCATTGTCAGCAACGGGTTTAGATTACAGCAAGTCATTCTCTACCATATGGCCACTACCCGTTCCCAATCCCATTCATTATCTTCTTCGATGGCAGATCAGCAAGATGACAGACTCAAGAAAGTGGAAGAAGCTATTCAAGAACTTCAAGATCTTAAGGCCTTACCTGCAACAATACGTAATCTGACCTTAGAAGTTGCAAGAATCACCCAAGAACCTGACAGAAGTGCTAATGGCAGTCACAATACAGTCAATCAGCACTCTCACCAAGGCTTTGAAGGTCACGGATACCAGCCCCCAACAAGGTTCACAAAAATGGACTTTCCCCGATTCCAACGACAGGACGTTTTGGGTTGGCTAGCAAAGTGTGACCGGTACTTTGCTCTTGATGACACTCTAGAAGAAAGAAAAATCACGATGGCTAGCATCCATTTAGATAATCGAGCATACCTATGGCATCTTGCTTTTGAAGATGATCATAGGGCTAACTTACCCACTTGGGCCGAGTATAAGGACGCTATCTTGGCACGGTTTTCCTCCACCTTTGAAGCTCCCATGGCCGAGCTAAAGCGGCTGTACCAGTCAGGCTCCCTTGACGACTATAACGATGCATTCGACGCTCTACGCTTCAAGCTGAAGCTTCCCGAAGAATACGCGGTTCAGGTGTACATTGAGGGCTTGCGGGAGGACTATGCACGCCAAGTACGAATACTAAGGCCGACTTCGATGCAGGAAGCTCAGACCATCGCCAAGATTCACGATAATCACACGCCCGAGCCTTCTTTTTCTTCTCGGCGTTCCGACTCGAACTCGCGATCGTCCGGCTGGGGTGTGGGTGCATCCAGGAAATGGCCTTCGCTGCGAACCATACTTGATTCAGTTGGGCCGACTCCAACGTTTGGGCCCAATAAAAGTTTCGGCCATCGTTCTGTGGCTATGTGGTCTCAGCAGGCGTCTTCTTCTGTTTCTTCGGCCACCCGTCGTCCTCCAGCACCACATTCGCAGAAACTCACCCCAGAAGAAGTTGACAACCACAGGGAAAATAATCTTTGCTTTTACTGTCACAAGAAATATTTCCGTGGTCATAACTGCTCTCAACGTCAGCGTCTGGAAGTCCAACTCATTGAATTGGATGAGGCATCTCCTGATCAAGAGGAATTAGACCTAGAAAGTGCCCAAGAAATTCCGGAAACAGGGGAATGCCTCCAAATTTCGCTTCATGCTATACAAGGTACAGTAGAGGCAGCCTCCATGCGTATCCAAGGCTACGTGGGTAAGCGTTTGGTCCAGATTTTGATTGATAATGGGGCCACTTTTGATTACCTAGACTACCGTTTAGCTAGGAAATTGGGTTGGCAAGGAGGTACCACTCCTATTGCTGAGGCTGAAGTGGCTGGTGGGGGTAGGTTGCATGTGTATGGAATCTGGAAAAACTTTAAATGGAGAATGCATGGTAAGGATTTCGAATGGGATCTTCGTATTATGGATATTAAAACCTATGATATTGTTTTGGGGTTGCATTGGTTAAAGGGTGTGGTGCACCAAGCTTCCTGGAATTATGATAAGATGGCCATGACTTTTTGGTATGGAGATGATCTATGCACACTACAGCCGGCCACAATTGAGGAATGTAAGGTTATACAACACCTGGATTGTCAAACTGAGGATACATCGCAGCTGTTTCTTATTCATTCAGTCACTGAAGTGGCATCCCAACAACATCTACCATGTTTGGATGATTCAGATCGGCTTCCAGGTATACAGGAGATATTACAGGATTTTTCTAATGTTTTTTCTGAACCTACAGAGCTGCCACCATTCAGGGAAGGCCATAACCACAGGATTGTACTTCATGAAGGTGCAGATCCTATTAATATTAGGCCTTATCGCAATCCAACTAATCAAAAGAATGAGATTGAGAGGCAAGTCCAAGGTTTATTGGATAAGGGTTTTATTCAAGATAGTAGTTCTCCTTTTGCTTCTCCTATTGTATTAGCTAAGAAGAAAGATGGTACATGGCGTATGTGCTGTGATTATAGGGAATTAAATAAATGCACTGTCAAGAATAAGTATCCTATCCCATTAGTAGAAGAACTCTTAGATGAATTGAAAAATGCTAGGTGGTTTACTAAATTGGATTTAAAAGCTGGCTATCACCAAATCAGAATGGTTCCGAATGATGCTTACAAAACAACATTTAGAACACATTCAGGTCATTATGAATGGCTGGTTCTGCCATTCGGTCTTACAAATGCTCCAGCCACATTTCAAGGGGCCATGAATTCTATCTTCCGGGAACATTTGAGGAGGTTTGTCTTGGTATTTTTTGATGATATACTTGTTTATAGTTCAAATATGTCTTACACCTTCAACATTTACGGCAAATCCTTCAAATTTTACATAACCATAACTATTTTATTAAGAAGGATAAATGTACCTTTGCTGCCACTAGTGTTGAATATTTGGGTCATATAATCAGTAATGGTAGGGTTTCTACTGATCCTAAGAAAATTCAGACTGTCTTGGAATGGCCTATGCCTTCTACGGTTAAACAGGTGAGGTCCTTCTTAGGGTTGGCAGGTTACTATCGAAGGTTTATTAAAGATTTTGGCCAAATTGCCAAGCCCTTAACTAATCTCCTTAAAAAGAATGGTTTTAATTGGGGGGAGGCAGCTACTTTTGCTTTTGATAAACTAAAAAATGCTCTTGTTTCAGCTCCAATTCTTGTGCTTCCAGATTTTTCAAAAACATTTGTGGTGGAGACTGATGCTTGTGGTAGTGGCATAGGTGCTGTCTTAATGCAATAGGGACAGCCCGTAGCATTCTTCAGCAAGACTTTAGGTCCTAGACAGCAAGGATTGTCCATTTATGAAAAAGAATTGCTTGCTATGGTTCAAGCAGTGGAGCATTGGCACCAATACTTGGAAGGCAGGAGGTTTATTATTAAAACTGATCAGCAAAGCCTCAAGTATTTGCTGGACCAGAAATTAAAGACCTCTTTTCAGATGTATTGGATCTCCAAATTGATGGGGTATGACTATGAAATCCATTATAAAAAAAGCTGCACTAATAAAGTTGCCGATGCTCTTTCTAGTTTGCCCAAGATGGAAATTTTCCAGATTACACTTTCTACTTGTTCTGCTGAATTGTTGCTGGACATTAAGGAAGGATGGCGTACAGATGAAGCATTAAGAGCACTTATTGCTAAACTTCAGCAACAGGGAGGTCATAATGAAAATTTTTCTTGGGATGGTGAGTTCTTGAGAAAAGGTAACCGATTGGTTATTGCAAAACATGATGGGTTGAGGCTGAAAATCTTAGAATGGCTTCATGCTTCTCCCCAAGGAGGCCATTCAGGTATTCATGCTACCTATCAACGAATTAAATTGCTGTTTTGGTGGAAAGGTTTGTTTGATGAGGTTCGTGACTATATTAAGCATTGTGATACATGTGCAAGATGTAAATATGATGCCTCAGCTTATCCAGGTTTGTTGCAACCTCTCCTTGTTCCTAGTAAAGTGTGGGAAAGTGTGACAATGGATTTTATTGAGGGATTGCCTAAATCTAATGGTAAGGATACTATATGGGTTGTGATTGATAGATTATCTAAGTATGCACATTTCATTGCTCTTTCACACCCTTTTTCAGCATCTATTTTAGCTCAAACTTTTATGGATTTCATTTATAAGTTGCATGGTGCTTTGGTTGAGTTGATAAGTGATAGGATCCCATCTTTATAAGTAATTTTTGGCAGGAATTTTTAAAAATTCTGGGGGTTGAGCAGAAATTAACTTCTGCTTATCATCCTCAAACCGATGGGCAATCCGAGGTTTTAAATAGATGTTTAGAAACTTACTTGAGGTGTATGTGTTGGGAAAAACCTAAGGATTGGAGTAAGTGGTTATCCTTGGCGGAATGGTGGTATAATACTACCTTTCATACCTCTACTAAGGCTACACCATATGAAATCTTATATGGGCAGAAACCGTCACTTTATGTTCCTTATTTGCCCAGGACAGCAATTGTTGAGGCTGTTGACAGGTCTTTTCAAGCAAGGGAAGAAGCTTTATTAATAGCCAAACATCATTTACATAGGGCTATCAATCTAATGAAGCAAAGGGCCGACTTTCATCGCACAGATCGTGAGTTTCAGGTTGGTCAATGGGTTTTTCTGAAACTCCAGCCTTATAGACAAGTTTCAGCAGCAACTAGAAGTTCCCAAAAACTTGCTC
>JANTPZ010094687.1:0-12808 GCA_025593235.1 Vachellia pachyceras | reverse complement strand
AAAATTAAAATGTGAGTATGATTTGTCAATGTTTTATTACATAGTTATCAATTAAATTTGATGCATCAGCAATTTCCGTTAAGAAAGATTAACGGCGTTAAGTTTGAAGGACTGAAAGTGCACTTTTTAAACTTAAATGACTAAAATGAAACCTGACGCAAACGTAATAGACTAAAAGTATTATTTAGTCTATTATTATTTTCTTTAAATTAGTTTATTTATTTAAGTTTCTTGAAATATATATTTTTAATTAAGCAATTTATTTTAATTTTTTAATATTCGTAAAAAATTTTAATTGACTTTTATATTAAAAATTTTATGTACTGTAGTATGTTGTATTTAATGTTACTGAAAAAACAACTTATGTTTTTCATCTTTATATTCTTCAAAAAATGTTATCTCTACTCCATCCCTAAAAATCATCTGTACTACATATTTTCATCAGTTCATTGATTACCATTAAAAGTGTGGCACTCATCATTAATAACATACAACTAAAAACTAAATGATGATTATTGATTGTGGCATATAAATAAAGAAAATAAAGGGAATAATCAATAATAACCTATAATTAGTAGTATTGAAAATTTTTATAGATTGTTGGATCCAAACCGGCCCACCAACTCATTAGAACTAAAACGCATTGAAGAAAGAAAGATAGAAGTTGATAGATAAATTTAGTCTGTGTCAATTTTTAAATATAATAGACCCTCATGTTTTTTTTTGGGCCAACATATGGGTAAAAGAATTTATAAATTCATGCTCATGGGGAAAAATCTCAACAAAGATAACAAATTGAGGTTTTTCTAAAATATAAATTAAATTATATAGGATCAATATATAAGCCACATTTATTACAAAAGTTAAGAAATCATTCTTTGACTAATTTTTTTTTTAAAAAATATAACTAACAGTGCTAAGTATAGAGAAAGTGGCAAGTCTTTTCTAACTTTCTTTTAAGTATGATTGCCTCCAATAGATAAATAATTATGAATAATAAAAAAATGGAATTTAAGAAAGATCAGGCATTTTATGCTATGTTTAGTATGGTGGAATTAGAATGTGGAATTGGAAATGGAATTTCCTATGTTTGGTATGCTGCAATTGGGGGTGGAATTGGAAATGAAAATGCAAATGGAATTCAAAATGGGTAGAAATGAATTCCATGATGTAACCCATGGATTTTTATTCAATTCCATGGAATTGATTTTTTGACCCCTCATTTTTTTCTATATTTATATCCATTTCTATCTCCATCTCCATTTCCATTTCCACCAAAATCAATTCCAGCGTACCAAACGAGCCATAAATGTTAAGAAAACTTTTACAAAATATGCTTAGTATTAATTGGGCTGCTAACAATGTAATTGCTATAATTTAAGTATTGAATAATGAGATATGTTTACATATTTATAGAATGTCGTATCATTTTTACTTTTTTCAATGAAAACATTTCAATTATCTTTTTTTCTGTGGAATGTAAATTTCTTTTAATCATCTCTGTCTATATAACTTATTATAATATATATTTATGGGACTTATAAAAAAAATAGAATGTTTTTATTGAAGAGAGTATAGATCATAGAGCATTGAAAGTATGCAAATATTTGTGAATTGACTAATAAGTAGGAATAGAATATAGATCGTAATCTTGCAAAGCATATGCCACTAGAGCCCTGTTTGGTAACACTTTTAGGGAGCTCAAAAGTCCGTTCAACAGTATTTTTCTGCAAAACGAGATAATCTCATTCACACATTTACTTTGACTTACGTAAAAACACTTCTCCACCACGTTTCCAAACGGGCTCATGGACTACTTCCACAGTTCCACTATAAATAGGCATGCTTGGGTAATTTGAAGGAGTATATGCATCTTTCATATTTTTAATTAGAAAGGTGGATCAGAGACTTATGATAGGATGTTTGATATAAAGTATACTATTTTATAATTTCTAAATATTTTTTATTAATTATATATACAATTGATAACAGACTGATACCATAATTATAATTATGTATATATAATTACAAATAGTTTGTTTTTATAAATTATATATATCTAATGACTATGTCGGAGCCTTGCTATTTTACTTTTGACTTTAATTCTTTCCCCGAAAAAGCAAGTGAATTACCCTGCAATGATTTCTAGAACAAAAGCATATTAAAAACATCTAAAGAGTTTATTCGCCATATATACGACATCATTATTCCTTCTACATTACTACAGGTTCATGTCAGTTTTTGTTTTCCATTTTCATGTCTATTTTATGAGAAACACTTATACGATGAATGTTAAAAGTATTCATATATATATATATATATATATATAGACATAGGAAACAGACGTGAGAAGTTATATTGAGACAAACGGCTCACATCGCCATGTTATTCTCTTGAATTCTTAAAATTTCTGTTACTCCATCCCCGTAGGGCTAGTTAAAAGTCCCTTGTTGTAGTGCAAACAGATCAACACACTTAAATCATTCTTGCACAACATACACACTTCGTATATATGACTATACAAATTAAAATTATATATATATATATATAGTAGCATGAATGCATCTCATTCATGCACACATTATTACACACCATCTATCTCACAAGTTCACCAGACAAAGTCCATATATATATATATATATATCATCCCTATTTTATTCTAGAATAAAGGTTCTCACAAGCCATATTATTTATGAGTCATAAACAGTGAGACTTACACACACATAATTAAGATATTGCAGATATCCAAAGATTATATATATAGCATGGTCTAATTATTAAAGCTCAAGCTAATTTGTGTTCAATCTCTTTCAAAAGAGTGAGGACAAACTGAAGGTACTTATGTGGAGGTGGTACTTTCTCATTGATCTTCTCATATTCGATTCTTAACTTGACAGTTCCATTTGTCTCAGCTTTGAGGATGAGGCGGTAGCTCTTGTACAGTTCCCTTATATTCCCTCCCAAAGCAGTGTAAGTCAAAGTCTTGTTCTCTTCATCCACCTCAATTCTTTCCTTAAATACTTCTTCTTTCCCATCTGTAAGAACAAGTTTCAATTTCAAGAATATGAAATTTGAAGTCATCAATATGTTTATACCGTATGGTCTTCACTTTTTGATTCAAAACTAATGGAGCTTTGTTTTGATTATTAACTTTGGCAAAAGTGACTTTTACCCTATTGCAAACCGAAGCGAAGATGTGATGTGATTTTTTTTGATATAAAAATATGTAGTAACATTCAACACGATATGTAATATTTTTATGATTTATCCAGCACCAAATGATATTATTTTTCAGTTAAATCTAATACCATAATCTTATGTATAATTTAAGATGTTATATGTTTTATAAATAAGCGGTTAGAGTGCTGAAAGCAATATAAAAACATAACATCATAATGTTGAATTAATACACTATAAAAAGATTAAGATACTAAATGCTACGAGAAAATAATACCAAGTTGTTAGATATTACTCTAGCCCTAAAAAATTAGTTTACATAACTTGTTTGGATGATATATTGAAAAGTAAATTTCTGAATGTTTAAATCTGAAAAAAATTGTCAAAAGTTAGACAAATCGCTTCAACTTTAAAAAGTTGCTTGCCCCATGCCCCAAAACATGTCAAACATAATTTTTCATCCAACTAACTTTTTTTTTTTTTTCTGTGCCAACTGTTTCGAGGCTTCTTAACTCTTTCCCAACCGTCAAACATAAACTTTTTATCCCTCTATGTTATTAGACTTCTCCAATTTGCCATTAAATTAAACTTATATCTGGCATGCGTGTAAGGCCCTGTATCTGAAGTGATGATATATGTGCGCGCGCGCGCGTGCATGCTCATAAGAGTATGACATGTTTTCAGATGATGATCGTGTATATACTACATATATATATATAAAGATATACATACCTAGGGTAAACTTCCAAAGCTTGACAGAACCTGGAGTTACCCAGTCACCATTAAGAACTTCAATATCACGAATCTTATCAGTAGATTTTGGGATTTTCTGGTTTTGAGACTTGAGAACGTTAAAGATCTTCTCAGGAGATGATCGGAGTTGTTCAGTAGTCTCAAGGACACAAACTTGAGCCATTATAATGCTTGCTTCTGATGATAATCTATAATCAGAAGTTTAATTAAGCAATAGCTCAGGTTGGGGCATTTCCTTTCAGCTGATCCTGCTATTTATAGCAATCCCCAGATTGCAGATTGTGCTGTAGTCATTAGTTGGAACCACTGTTTGTGGACTCTAATTATATCCCACAATATAAACCATTCACACACACGCGTATATACCACCTTTCATTCTTAATATAAACGTCGGTTAACTTTTTTTTTTGAAGAAATTAAGTCTTATAAGCTGATACATAATATAATGATATATATAAATATTCCATAATTATGATCTAAAGTAATTTATTTAATTTTATTAATCTCCTAAAAAAATCAAATGAACCATTATATTAAGGAAGTGAGAGAGTATTGTATCATTTATCTTATGTACACTTCTTTACATGTCACATCAGTAATATTACTGGCAGTAATTAATTTAAGGGAGATTTACTATTTGGTCCCATATAGTGAAGATATTTAGCAAATGGTCCCAAAGTTTAAAATATTTAAAAAATGGTCCCATTGACAACACGAGGTGTTGTCAATGCAGCGCATGGAGTTGTCACTTGACAACCCCTGACAACACCATGTGCTGTATTGACAACACCTCGTGTTGTCAATGGGACCATTTTTTAAATATTTTAAACTTTGGGACCATTTGATAAATAAGTCCCTTATGTGGGACCAAACAGTAAATTTACCTTAATTTTTAACATGTTGTCAGAAAAGTTTCATTTTATATTGCTTAATAAATGAACAAGTTTGATTCTTTAATTATATTATTAATACACAACCAGTGCTGCTTCTTTTGCTTGGTTCCATTTTATTTTATATTTCTTTTGGCCATTTGATTCCCATATAATTGAAACACAGTATATGTGTTTCTCTGATAAAAGCCTTCCTTTACCAGATTCTTCCACTGCAGTAATAATAAGATGCGGGCATTAATGACATAAAAAATTATTTTTTTAGTAGGACTAGCATTTTTTGTAGGGAACTATATTGGATAGCCCGTTGGGAAAACGGACACAGATTCCGAAGCAGTTTATGTGAGAGAAAAAGTGTCTTGGTAAGCGCACCCGTTGTGCAAACGGACAAAACAAACGGAGCAACACTGATTAATCTCCATCATGATACAAAAGGCAAAGGTAGACCCCGCCTAGAAGCTAGAAATCCAACCTGCAACCAGTGACCTAAGATATGATAGAAACATGTACACCATATGCCCCGTGCTAGTTTGATTTGTGGTAATCAATGGTAAAGCCCACAATTGTGGGGTAACCTCAGGGCTTTGAATATATGCTCCATCATCAATATATATATATATATATGCTAGTTTAATTCAAATTGATCCTTGATCATTTTGTTACGAGTCTCACATCAATATAGTTATGTTTAAAGAAGGGCCTTGTAAAGTATTAGGCGCATTGTCCTCATCAGTCAAGTTTACTGCTGGTATAGAGGGCGAAGTTCTTTTAGTGACACAAAAGCATGAGTTATCTTATCAATGCGAATTCATGTCTAGTAAGCTTATAATATACTACTATATCTTTTAAAATACGCAAACTATGTTGGAGCAATATAGTATGTGAGTGGAATTTGGAGAGTGAAGTGGGAGAGGATTAGAAGAGATAAACTAGCTAGATGATGTATAGTTTTCTTAGAGAGAGGCTTTTGCTGATGTTTACTCCAACAATGAGAGATCCAACCTCTGTAGGAATTTTGAATGGCTCATCACGTGTCTACTATGTCATATGCTTTACCTGATACTTAATACAATATCCACTTCATAGTTCAATTTCTTTATTAAGTAGATCTTATATTAGAGACTAGAAAAGGTAATATTTAATTTAATTTATTTGTCTACTTCTTGTATTTCCAACTAATACATGATACGCACTGTTGAAAATTTTGTGTATGGGTGAGTCAGTAACATCCTAAACTTTTCTTTAGGATTTAATTATGATTGAGATATAATCAATTGTGAGAATTATCCACATCTTGTTTAATGTAGAATGTTGTTTTCTGTTATTTAGGGACTTTCGCCGCGGCAAACTGCTGCTGAAAAATGAGAATTGCTCTCTAGTCCCCTTCGTCGAAGCCAAACTTGGCAGCAAAGGTTGCTCTCAGAACATTTTAGTCACAGCCAACTTATGGTTCACCACTACAAACTAGCGTCCATTTTTAAGAATCCTCTTGGATCCCTTTTGCCACAGCCAATATTCGAGGCATCTTCACCGTAGCGAACTGTGAACGTCACCACGGGTAAATCTGTTTGTCAGCAATAGTGAATTAAATGTTAGTGTGCCGGTCACGTGGGGTAATATAATACCATCACACCTCGGCGTCTCTCCTCCCCTTCTTCTTTCCTTCTTCTTCTCTTCTTCTCACTACTAGAAAATCACATATTAGCGAGAAAAATTAGCAACGATTTTGGTATTCCTCTTTAAATAGTCTAATTAGCGAGGACTACAAAATTCCTCTCTAATTTTTAAATTAGCGAGGAAAATTAGCGACGACTTAGATTGTCCTCTTTAAATTTCCCAATTAGCAAGGAATTTAGCGAGGAATATTAAATTCCTCTCTAATTTTTCAAATTAGTGAGAAAAATTAGCGACGACTTATATATTCCTCTCTAAATTTTCTAATTAGCGAGAAATTTAGTGAGGAATATTAAATTCCTCTCTAATGAGAGAATTTAAATGAATTACTTTCCCCACTAAAATTTCATTTACCCCCAAATGTAAATGAAATTCTAGAAAAATTACTTTATTGTAACCTTTATTGATGATTGCACTAGATATTGTTATATCTATTTAATGAGTTCAAATGATGAAGTTCTAGAAAAATTTAAGATCTTTAAATCTGAAGTAAAAATTCAATGTGAAACATTTATTAAATCTTTAAGGACAGATAGAGGGGGAGAATATTATGATCCAAAATATTTTGAATCTATTGGTATAATACATTCAAGTAACTGCCCTTTATTCCCCACAGCAAAATGGTATAGCTGAAAGGAAAAATAGGACTCTTGTTGAAATGGTAAATGCCATGTTATCTTACTCTGGATTATCTAGTGGATATTGGGGTGAAGCATTGCTAACAGCATATCATATATTAAATAGAGTTCCTACTAAAAGAAATAGGATAACCCCATATGAATTATGGAAGAAAAGAAAACCAAATCTCAGTTATTTGAGAGTTTGGGGATGCAGAGCAATAGTTAAAATTCCAGAACCCAAAAGAAAGAAATTGAATGAAAGAGGAATTGAGTGTATCTTCTTGGGATATGTTGAAAATAGTAAGGCATATCGATTTTTGGTAATTGAACCAAATGATTAATATTCTGTCAATAAAGTAATTGAGTCAAGGGATGCAACTTTTCAAGAAGAGAAGTTTAATACAATTTTGAAACCCAATAATACTTCTCATTCAAGTGGAAAGGAAAATCCAGAGGAAAATGTTTCTAGTAAAAACACATTAGAAGAAATAAAACCTAGAAGAAGTAAAAGAGCTAGAAAAGCAAAAACTTATGGTTTAGATTTCTTCATGTTTCTTGTTGAAGGAACTAGAGAAGAAGTAGAAAATTATATACCTATTTGTTTCAATTTGGAAAATGATCCTATAATATTTGAAGAGGCTATGAAGTCTCGAGATGCAACTTTTTGGAAAGAGGCTATACAAGATGAAATGGATTCAATAATGGGAAATAAAACTTGGAAACTAGTTAATCTTCCTCCTGGTTCTAAACCTATTGGTTGTAAATGGATTTTCAAAAAGAAATTAAAAGTAGATGGATCTATTGATAAATTTAAGGCTAGGTTAGTTGCTAAAAGGTTTACACAAAAAGAAGGAATAGATTATTTTGATACATATGTACCGGTTGTAAGAATTTCCACCATTAGAGTGCTCATAGCACTTGCTTCAATATATAATCTAGTAATACATCAAATGGATGTTAAAATAGCTTTTCTTAACGGAGAACTGGAAGAAGAGGTGTGTATGACACAACCAGAAGGGTTTGTGGTTCCTGGTCAAGAACATAAAGTGTGTAAATTAATTAAGTCTCTTTATGGACTTAAGCAAGCCCTTAAGCAATGGTACAAAAAATTTGATGAAGTGATTTTAGCAAACGGATATAAAATCAATGAATCTGACAAATGTGTATATAGTAAATTTCATAATGGAAAAGGTGTTATAATTTGTTTGTATGTAGATGACATGTTAATTTTTGGTATTGATATGGATGAAGTAAATAAAACAAAGACATTATTATCTAAAAACTTTGACATGAAAGACATGGGAGTAGCAGATGTCATATTAGGTATCAAAATTATTAGGGATAACAATTGTCTTGGTCTTTCTCAATCTCATTACATTGAAAAGATATTAAAGAAATTTAATTATTTTGATTGTTGTCCTGTTTCTACGCCTTTTGTTTCTAGTATGATATTAGTACCAAATAAAGGTTGTCTAGTGAGACAACACGAATATTCAAAGATAATTGGATGCTTGATGTATGCTATGACATGTACAAGACCAGACATAACATATGCTGTGGGAAGATTAAGTAGATACACAAGTAATCCAAGTGAGATCCATTAGCAAGCTGTGGAAAGAATAATGAAATACTTAAAAGGAACAATTAATTATAGTTTGACCTATAGTGGTAATCCTTCAATCTTGCAAGGATATACATATGCCAGTTGGATAACTTACTCAGAGAATCATGCTTCCACAAGTGGATGGGTCTATATGTTTGGTGGGGTGTTGTTTCTTGGGGATCAAAGAAACAGATCTGTATTGCTGACTCTGCTACGGACTCTGAATTTATAGCATTAGCTGCAAGTAGTAAAGAAGCAGAATGACTGAGAAATTTGTTACTTAAAATTCCTATATGGTCTAAGCCGATGGCACCAATATCTATCCATTGTGATAGTCAATCTGCTCTTGCAAGAGCTTATAGCAAGTTTATAATGGAAAGTCGTGACATATTGGCCTTAGACATAGTTATGTAAATGATTTGATTTTAAATGGAGTAATCTCCATCAGCTATATAAAAGCTGAATTAAATCTTGCAGATCCTTTGACGAAAGGTCTGACAAGGGATATGGTGTTAAAAACATCAAAAGGGATGGGTCTAAAGCCCTATAAACCTTGATCATCAGTAGTGGAAACCCAACTCACACTTGACCATCATATCAAGTCTTGAGTTCAATGGTGAAAGTATACTATCAGAATGATTGCAAGTACTTAACATTTTCTATACATCCCAGGGTTGAAAAGTACTTGGTAACCATGAGATTAAAAGGGGAAAGGTTGAGCATTAATTTAGCTCTTAATAGACCTGTAAGCATATATTTGCTGAGTATTTATCATGATGGTGCTCTTGACAGAGTCTACCTATAAGAGAGTGAAGTGAGGTCGGCTCTAAGAGTTAAAGGGCTTGACTCTAAAAGCTCTCATGAAAAGGATATGGACACAATGCCATGAATGTGTCGTTTAAAGTGGCATACAATGGCCCAAGATCTCATGCGTAATTCACGCACACCTGTTCACATGGGATAATTGGTTCAAAGCTTAGTCTACTATATTATTTCGGATGGGTGAAATTGTGTCTTACTTAAACATAGGTGAAATCGTGTCTTACTTAACAATTTATAAATTGGTTCAAAGGTTCAAATCCTTGAGATACCTTTACTGATAACATGAGATTTCCGAAGTGATAAGAGTTTTGATCATTTTTAAAAAATGGTGGGGGATTGTTAGAGTATTTTTTAAAAATGAAAGTATGTAATTTTTTAAATGAAAAGATATGATTTTTAAAGGGAAGAGATGTGATTTTTTAGAAAGTTGTGTCCTTATAGATTAATTAATTTATAAATTAATTAGTTTATTTGAAGAGGTGTGTAGAGGGTTGTAATTCTAAAGTCATGTATCTCTACATATCATAAAGGTGCAACTTTTCATTGAAAAGTTATTATGGTTGTGACTTCTTGAAGTGGTATGGTTGTGACTCTTAATTGAAGAGACATTGTTTCTAAAAGGTACCGCTTCAAGACATCTCTCCATCCTCTATAAATACCCATTCCATCCCCCCATTTGGACACACAATTTTTTCACACAACAAGAACAAACTTATTGTCTTTCTCTTTGAGTGCATACTTAGAAAAAGTCAAATTATCACTTTGTAAAAGTCTTTGTTGTCTTGGCTTGAGTATAGGGAGTGCAATCCATACTCAAGGGTCTCTATTGTATCCTGCAGGAAATTCACTGGTTAACCCAACTTGCACCCTATAATATAGGAATAGGTGGGGGTGAATTAAGCCTAAAGGAAAGTGTTGCCCACATCTTGGAGACATTGTGCACAACTTTCCTTTTCATCTTCTTCATCTCTTCTTCTTCTTGTATTCTTCAAAGAACCATTCCCACCGATATCGTGAACAATATATATATATATATTTTGCAGGGTTGCCATCTCATTCATCAAAAAAATTCTATGTGATATAGGCCATAAACGAATGTTACTCCGTAAAGTTTGTTTGGTTTCAGGTTTAAAACCATAAAAGCTGAAGTGAAACTGAGCAGGCACTTATAGGCCGAATCCAGTTGATTATTTGTTGCTTATTATGGGATGCATGGCATTATTGAGAATGTAATGTCATGTTACTGTAATCATGTTTTCTCACTTGGTTTGAGGATAAAAACTAAGGCAACTAAATCTTGTAGGGGCATGTATGTATAATTTGAGTGTTATGAAATTATAAAGTGTGGATGTCTATAAAGTGCTTTGGATTCCTTTTAGGATTCCTCTCAATATACCAAATTCCATAACATCCAACCCCTTATTATTCCTCATGCTTAATGTTATAAAGACCATAACCTCTAATGTCTTTATTTATATTATAATGTGGATTAATCCTTGTGTTTATGGCATTGTGACTCTTGGAAGGATTTGGTGCCTATAAATAGAGTTGTAAAACAAAGGGTTGGATGGACATGAAACACATATGGAATGAGATATGCTTCCTTGCTTCTTCTCTCAATTTTCTCTTCTACCCTCCAATTTTCTTTACTTTCATTGAGTGTATTATTTGGGTTTTCTCCATATTCTCATAGACAAGTTAATTATATATATATGTCTTTGCCCAATGCCTCATGACTGAACTGGGCTATATATACAGTTGTTTAATGAAGCTGTATGCTTTAAAAGACCTTGATGAGGCTATCGTTTCCACAGCCATGTTAGCATATTGAATAACTTGCAGGAAACAAACAATAATGGGCCCGATTTAATTTGAAAATGATAAACAGTGATTAGTAGTACTGATGGAGTTAATTGATTCTTACCTTATATGCTGCGAGTTATTTTGGCAAATCTCTCTCCCTCTGCTTAATGCAGCAACAAATTAAAAGCTTTCAAATTTTTTTTGAATTACAAGGAAAGGTAGGTTTGAAAAAATAAATTTACAAACTGTGTTGAGGGTTATACCCTCTACCAGATGTTTAGTCAAGTAGAAGGTAGTCCCTATAGTATGCAGGAACATCCAGTAAGTTTGTGAGCTCGCGCTAGAATATCAACGCACTTCAAAATTTCCCTATTAATGTGATATAGCTCCACATTCTAGTTATTATAAAACAGATGTCGAGTTGTTTCAATCTCATAACTTAAATGATAATTGAACCCACTGTCTCTTAGTAAAATATTGATCGGTTCTAAAGAATCTTAAAAAAATTAATGTGTGTGTATGTATATAAAACCCCAACCTCTCACCTTTCACCCCTCAACTCTTAAGTCTTAAGGCAACTAAAAGTAAAATTAGAGACCAAGGCATTGGGAAAAATAAACTTTCTCCTCGTACTAATAAATTGAATACTTTATCCTTCTTTGCAATTAAAATTATAATATTACGTACCCAATCGCATTCAAGTGTTGCCAAACTTCACTAATTATAAAGGAAAATTGACCATTTGATCGTAAATAGAGGAATTAATGAATAAAATATTTTAAAATTGGTAAAATTACCATTTGGTTCCAATAGTAGCTGGTCGGTTGTCATTAACAACTTCACTAGCCGTCAATAACAATCGGATCAGCTATTGTTGGGACATGATGGTAATTTTACCAATATTTGAGAATTTTTGTTCATTAATTGAGTTACTTGAGACCTGATGGTAAATTTCCCAAATAATAATCTTCCTGGCGCAATATGCACTTTTTTTTAATTTCTCCTAAATACATTTTCTCCATGCATTAGAATAATATAAAGAAAAAGAAATAATCAATATATACAAATTATAAAATCTTTTCACACACAAAAATTATAATATGGATTTGTTGGTTGCATGGAATTTAATAAATATATCATACACAATGATGCTTGTACTTCTCTCAAAGGCTTTATTTTTCTACGTGAATTCAAACTCAATCTTGAGATTTTACGTTGAAAGATTTTGCGATTGTTTGGATCAGCGTTTACGCAGCGGTTGGAGCCCAAAAGTACGGTGAGCGCACATTGCATTGTTTGGATCAGCGTCTGGCCAGAATGCCTTCTACCAGAGAAGGAGCTTCTAGCCAGAAGTGGGAAAGGGTTACGGTGGGACAAGCGGCTGCGCGAAGTCGCCTTCAGCTGGAGCATGCAGTTATCATATATTCCCACCATAGCAGATGATGCCTATTTTGTTTCATCCTCCG
>JANTPZ010094686.1:0-11283 GCA_025593235.1 Vachellia pachyceras | reverse complement strand
TATTTAAGGAATGGTCCCATGGATAAAAATATTTAATGAGAGGTCCCATTGACAACATGAGGTGTTGTCAACATAACGAATGATGTTGTCAATACAAGGACCTCATGTTATCAATTGGGACCTCTCATTAAATATTTTTCTGCATGGAACCATTCCTTAAATAACTTGCTTGTTTGGGATCTAAAACTAAATTTCCCTATTTAATTAATAATTAAGCTGTGAATAGCTTAAATCAAATCGCAGACTCTCGTTAGGCCGGCAAAATAGTGCAACCTTGAATGGTTTCAAACTTTCAATGGTCAAACCAAGGTTGCTTTTAGTCAAAAAAGTTCACGTTAGTTTGGGAATGAAAATAAATTTTTTAAAAAATAATTTTATTACATCACATCCTTAACAAAAGAGTTAGTTAATTTTTATTGAAAAATTAAGGAAGTTAAACACACTACTTAAAAATTTTATATTTATCTTTTTCTCCAAAATAATTTGTTTGATTCATAAATTAATATATAATATAAGTGCATGCATAAATAAATACTTTCAAATAAGGTATTCAGCTTTCTTAATTTTTCTAAAAAATTAATTAACTCTTGTATTAAGGATAACAGGTAGTATTCATCAATTAAAATCTAAAGATGATCCAATATAATATGAGAGTGTTCAAAGATTCTACAGCTCAATATGGGTGTGTGCATGTGTGTATCTGACCAAGAATGTTCATTAGTCAATTATATGTATAATAAATACTAATAATTAATTAATGGGTATTAATAATTAATTAATGGGTAACCCAGTCAAAATACTAAAATTAGGAAAAAGTTTTATGTTGACTCTTATATTTTTCCTCAATCTTTAATGTGTTATATTCTTCCTCAATTTTTAATGTTCATTAGTCAATTATATGAGTAAGGAATACTAATAATTAATTAATGGTTATTAATAATTAGTTAATAGATACCCCAGTCAAAATACTAAAATTAGGAAAATATTATGTTGACTCTTATATTTTTCCTCAATTTTAAATCTGTTATTTTTTCCCTCTATAATGAACATTTGGTTGTACATTTTTTATTTAAAAGGGTAGACACTAATGGTCTGAGATTATAATGGTGAAATCGAACAGGTGACCTCTTACTTGAAAGATATCGGCACCGTTTGGATAAGCAGTAGAAAAAGTGACTTTTTGATAGAAGTTATTTTGGAAAAGGACTTCTGAGTAGAAGTCAAAAGTAAAACGTGATTTATGTTTGGATAAGCGTTTGAAAAATGACTTTTTTATAAAAGGAGAAACTGTTTGGATAAACTTTTGAGAAATGATTTTTGTGACAAATTACGTAAAAGGATATAATCTCATTACATGTCACATATTCATATATATTTTATTTTATCTATTTATGATAATTTTGAGGCTAAAGACAGTGATAAAAATAAAAAATAAAGTAAATGAAAATTCATGTAAATTAAAGGAAAATTCTTTCAATAATCAAAGGAGACAAGCACTGATTTGAGCAAAAACTCTCTCTGTCTCTCTCCATTTCTTAACTAAAACACTGATTTTATCTATTTGTGATAATTTTGAAGATAAAATAATAATAATAATAATAGAAAATGGAGTAAATGAAAATACAAGTAAATTAAATATTATATAAATTAAATACCATGATGATACATGCATATTAAAATTGCACGCATCACCCTCCTCTGCCAAGTGCTCGCCTTTGGAAATACTCAGCAGCCATCGCCTCCATCTTCCCAAGTCTCAGAAACAGCAAGGCAACTCTCAGGCTTTAAGCTCTTTCTTAACTCTCATTCTCATATATAAGGTTTTTTATTCTCAGCAAATCCTTGTGCTTCGTCCTCCTCCTACTAGGTCCTCTCCTACTGACCCTAACGCTTCCTAGATTTTGCAGGTTCCTCTCTCCAAATCCTACGTCTGATTATTCTTCCCTTGTGTTCTTGTTCTCGTATTTATATTTGTACTCAATAAATTACAATAAAAGCCTCTAAGCATCTTTTTTAGTTGTCCTTTTCTTGCTTCATGGAAATCAGAATGGCGATTTCGACAGCATAAGAAAGATTTGGGAGAAGGCAGAGCCATGAATCTGTAGAAGAGAACGAAATACGCGAGCGAGAGAGAGGGACAAATCAGGTAGTGAAATTTTGATTAATGCCTGACAATAAACTGTCATACCCATTGCACACTTAAACGCTCCCCAAGTTAGCTTCTCACCAAAAGGAGCTTTTTGAGCTAAATTCATTTTGCCAAATCGTAATGCCAAACACTCAGAAAATCTCTACCGTGATTTTCTTGCCCCAAAAGCTCCTTTTACCTCCCATACCGCTCAACCAAACATACGCATCATTCAACTAGGTTGGAAGGCATCGTGTATTTGGACTTACTTTGTTTGCAAAGGGAGTAAAGTTATAGGAGTAAAGCAAAATTAAATAATTTAATAAAAAATACAATATGAAATTAAAAATTAAGATAAAGTATAGCTGCATACTTCTGTAAAAATGATTTTTCCTTCAACTTTACATTAATGAGCCTGTTTGGGAACGCAGTAGAAAAGTACTTTTACGTAAGCCGAGGTAAATATGTAAAGGAGATTATCTCATTTTACAGAAAAAATACTGTTGAGAGCTTCTATGTTCCCTGTAAGTGTTGCCAAACAGGGCCATTGACTGCACCTAAATGCTTTATTGGATCCGTTTGAAAAAGCGGTGGAAAAGTGTTTTTACCATTTACGAAACAAATGTGTGAAGAAGATTATCTCATTTTATGAAAAACACTGTTGAACATACTTTTGAGGTGTTTAATCGCTTTACCAAATATCCCAATTATTTATGTCAAAAGACTCTCCGCTCACTTGCATGGTTATAAATATTCACATGAACAAACGAATTAAAGAAAAACTCACTGATAAGTTTTCAGACCATGTGGAGTAGTTACATATGATAAATAGTTATAAAAAATATATTGTTAATTGTCTGAATAATTATATACTCCTTTAATTATTATATTTATTAGTTACTTTCAGTATGTTTTACATACACCACAAAAAACCTTAAATGTAATATTTTGACCTTAATATTCAATAACTTTTTTAAATTTATCCCTATTTAATAGCTACATTGACACATGAGAGGGAATCCAATGCATAATAAATTTACATTCATATAAAATTTTTAATAAGGAGACTTTTAAATATGATTAAATAAAATCTTATTTATTTATATTATAATTAAGAGCGTATTAATGTGTATGATACTAATAAGGAAGTGGATTATCAACATATTTGGTGTCAAGAGAAATTAAATTACTTTCTTCATTATTTCATACTCCTGCTGCTGCTACCATATAAATATGTAATGGATAGAAATAAATATAAAATGGATTTAATTTTAATAATAAAAATATTAGGCAAAGTTCATGAAGCTAGTAACAAATGTGCTATTTTGTATATTAGTGATTGATCATTTTATCATTAAAAAATACTACAAATTATGAGGTTGGTGAGCAAAGCAAAATTGCGTACGCAAACCGCAAAACCAGTTTGGCTATTTCCCAATGAATTTTGAGAGTCTGTGCCATATCAATCACGCAAGGAAGCGCAGACTCAAGCTTCCAACTACCAACATTTTTTTTTGTATGAAATGTATCTTCAAATTACTTTATATTTGAAACTAATCCATTTGATTTTGAGTATGGAATCATAAATATTTTTGTTTTTTAATAAGCACGCTGACCGAAGTCTTAAACGATTAAATCTAGATTTTTCAATTACAGATTGATCAGGTTTATCATCTCAATCAACAGTTTGTTTGATTTTAATATTTAATGATATTTTATAATTTTTCATGGCACAAAGAGTAATATTTCATAATTATTTACTCAAAAATGCAAAACATATTTGGAGCATTTGAATATTGAATCTATGTTTTATTTGGAACCTAATTGTGATTATGCCCTACACACACATAGATGCATGTGTTGCTTTCTTTGATTTTTCTCCTTTCTCTTAAATTCTGAATAATCCTTTTCTTTAAATTTTAATGATTAAATTATTATATTAAAATTTAAAAATAAACAGTACATAAGTAAAGTAGATTCAAATGACTCAAAGTCCGATCATTAGAAAGAAGTTTTTTTAAAAAAAAATATGTATAGGTTTGCATAAATTCAAACTCAACACTCACACGTTTACAAGTTGTAAAAGCCTCTCCCACTCTGGGCGATACGTAACGCCTGTTAGGATTAGTCCCGGTGGGCCTGATAGGACACTCCTTGTCCTCTCTTGATTCTGAACTTATTTTCCTCTCTTTTATTTATTTATTTTCCTGATTCTTCCTTTTTTTTTATTTTTTTCTATCCACCGATATTCATGGTATTGGGTGATGAAGGGTATAAAAATATGAGAAATTTAGTATTAGGTCCTAAATAAACAAGTTATTTAAGGAATGGTCCCATTGAGGAAAATATTTAATGAAATGTCCCAATTGATAACATGAAATCCTTGTATGGACAACATCATGCGCTGTGTTGACAATACCTCATGTTGTCAATGGGACCTCTCATTAAATATTTTCCTCCATGGGGTCATTCCTTAAATAACTTGCTTATTTGGGACCTACACTAAATTTTCCTAAAAATTACATACAATTGCCCCATTGGTAACTCTTTTTTGGAATTAAAAACTCGTTTAACAGTGTTTTTTTGTTAAATGAGATAATCTTCTTCATATATTTGCCTCAACTTACGTAAAAGCACTTCTTTACCGCGTTTCCAAACAGACCCAATATTGTGAGAGAATTTAGCTAACTGGTGAGTCATGACATTGTTTTCTGACTCTCTTTTGGTATATGAGCAATCACAACCTACTAATCTCTCATGGAACAACATTCTTGCTTCATCTGTTAATTACATCCTTAAAAGGTTGGTTGTCCTCACATCCCCTTAACAAAGATAAAGAGCATGCATGAATGATAACTATCATTAATGGGAGATACATGTAACCACCTAACCATTCATCTTGAATCCTCTCCTTTCCTCTAATGACTCAACCACATCAGCTACTTCCAAATAATGGACATGTTTGGCATAGCGATTGTAAAAGCTAAACGTACGTTCAACAGTATTTTTCCGTAAAACGAGATAATTTCATTCACATATTTACCCCCGCTTACATAAAAGTACTTCTTTACAGCATTCCCAAACGGGCACAATAAGGGCCCGTTTGGTACAATGGAAATGGGACACATGGAAATGGAAATTGAATTGATTTCCAACACAATGTTTGTTTGGTACAACAAAGAGAGCATGGAAATCATTTTCACATGGAGTTCATTTCCATCAAATTTGATGGATTTCATTTCCACACAAAAGGCTCAGTTTTCTAATTCAATACCAACTCTTTCCATTTTACCCTCTGCCACTCCATCTCTCAGCCCGACAGTGAATGGAATCTCCTCCATCAATGACGGTGGCGACCTTCAGGAGGCTGAAGCTGAAGCTCCATCAACGGCGACCCACGATGACATCCCACGACGGCATTAGCGACCCACGACGGCGACCTGCGACGTTGAAGTTCGACGGCGACCCAAGATGATTTTTCCACCTTCAATTTTGACGGTGACCAAGTTGTATAGATCGTGAACTCCAGCAACGGCAACACAGGAGGTTGAAGCTCGACGGTGACCCATGATATTTTTTTCCTCCTTTGGTTTTGACGGCGACCAAGCTGAAGCATGACAGAGACACGCGAGACTGAGTAGCTGCTTTGGTTTCAACGGCGAGCTGGCGACCAGCTCATTTCCACGAGTGTGAAGGTCCTTCAGTTTAAAAGAATTTTTTTTCAAAAGAAACATATTTTTTAATTTAAAAGGGCATTTATGTCTTTTCATTTAAAAATCATGTCTCATTTCCATGACATACCAAACATATTTTTAAACCCATTTCCATTTTCATCAAAATGAATTCTGCATACCAAACGAGACATAAGATTCACATATTTACCTCGATTTATGTAAAATCACTCTTCCAACAAATTTCTATTCACGCATGGAGGCATGAGTCTCTAACTCCACAAAATCCCTCAAAAGCTTGGTGTTTCTGGGCAAAGCGTTAAAGCACACACCTGTTAAAGGCGCCCCTCAGTGAGTGGTTTTATATACGCATTCCATTGTTTACCCATTATTTACTGCATTCTTTGGTTTGGTAAAGTGTATTATATATAAATTATAAATGATCAAAAGGCTAATTAATGCGTGCATTCCTAGCCTACAATTCATGTTCGCTAGCTTGAAATCAGATTAATACTATCCCAAATCAAATAAAATAATGTGAAATTTTCAACAGTTCACGTCATGAAAGTCTAATTCTCCAATTGGTTTGTGCCCATTTCGGTATTCATTGGAAAAATGATTTTATGTAAACCGAAGTAAGTATGTAAAAGAGGTTTTATATCGACTTGTGTACAACATAGAAAAAAAGAGAAAAAAATGTTTCCAAATATCCAGGGAAATTTTTTCACGGTTATCCCTGAAAGAAACCAAAACATTTTGATATTTGAAAAAGATAATATTTCGGTTTTTTCAATACTCTCAACCCAAGATGTTATTCTAGAATCGAGGGCAAATCTTGAAACAATGGGTTCGTTTGGAAATGCGGTAGGAGATTATCTCATTTTACAAAAAAATACTGCTGAACATGCTTTTAACTCTCCTTAACGTTTTGCCAAACAAGTTAAATATAAAACTTCACGAGTCAAGATTTCTTGGGAAACAAACTTACGGTATTATAAAGATGGGACAAGAATGTGAAGTGCATATATGCAGGGACCGCACAAAAACTTATGAGTTAATCTAATATTAAAATAAAGCATTTTATATTGGTGAATGTTCCATTAAGCAATCCCAATCTAACCACTCCCCAATAATTCATCTAATTCTACATGATTTGAATATTTAAATAAAGTAAATAATTTGAATCTTTGGGAACCATGTCTCCCACCTCTCCAAATTTTACAAATATTATCCTATTAACTTTTTTTGATTAAAAAAGTTAATTAACTTATATATTAATTATTTTTAAAAAATATATAATCTAATTATATACATGAGTATTTTAAAATATAAGTTATAATTAAATAGTTTTTTAATTTTTTTAATCTCTTCAAAAAAATCAATAGAATGAAACGAGTCACATTACATCTTTAAGATGATAATTATCGATTGTATTTACTATTTTAAAAAATTAATAATATGTCTTTTGTTTTAGGCTAAGTGACAATATTTCAAATTGTTTGACTTATAATTTGTTTTAAACAAATTTTCTTTAAAATAACTTGTTTGCTTATAAACCGATATAATAATATGCATGAGTATTTTATACCTTATAATTAACTAATTTTTACCGAGACGAGTTACATTATATACTTAAGATAATGATTATCAGTTGCATTTAATATTTTTAAGAAATTAAAAAATATGGCTTTTGTTTTAGGCTAAGTGACAATATATGAAATTGGAAATTGTTACTTGTAAAATTTTCATTCTTAAATTTTTTTCATATTATTGGCATTGATGAGGGATCAATCATTATTATATTGCAGCTTGTGAAAAATACAAATTAAAAATAATATTTAGGGAATGATGAAATAACAGGACAACACAAGTAATTTTTTTTATAAATAAATTTTAGGAAAGAGGTTCGGCTCACTCATGATTCAAGGGCAGAGCACTTAACTCATGATCCACTGAGGCCTGTCCCTAGAGGTATGGGAGCATGTCAAGCAAACTCTTTAGCTCTGACCACACAAGTAATAAGTTATCTGTCACATTGAGACTTGCACGTAAGTTGGGCTTTCTTTTGCCCATTATTTGCCGTCCATATCATAGGCTTGCACTGGCCCAATCACACCGCTATTTTTGTTTTTATGTGCTTTGAAACCTATTTAAATTTTATCATATTTCATGAATTAAAATTAGTTTCTGCTCTCATAATTTAAAATAAGTTTTTTTATTTTAATTTAAATGAGTTTATCCATACATTTTATGTGGAAAAAATAGGTAAAAAATGAAAAAACTATAAAATTAACAAGGGTAACATGAAAAATAAATAAATATTAGACGAATAAGACAAAAAGATGAAAGTTCTATGTTTTTTATTATAACATATGCTCCACTAATCTAATATGTTTCACTGAATTAAAAAAAATCATAAATTTTATTAACTTTACTTTTACGTCTGATAACATTCAACTCTATTCATGTTTCTATTTGGAAATGTATTGGAAAATGATTTTACGTAAGTCGAGAAAGTAAGTTAGAGGATTTTATCTCGACTTGTGTACATCGTAAAAAAAAAAGGAGGAAAAGTAGTTTCCTAACACCTCGTAGTTGACACTATATCCTACGAAAATAAAGTCTAAAAAATATTCAAAAGGTAAACTTATACATTTATTTTAAAAGTTTAAGGGTTCATTCAACGTTTAGTGCCAATAATAAAATAAAATCTAAATCATGCTAAAACAACATATTTTAAGTTTGAGATACTAAAATTAAAATGAGAATAAAAATGAGTCATCAAATATTGTATTAACTCAAAATTTAATGAAACAAAATATGAATAGGTATAAAAACATCTCTAAAAGGGTGTTACGTCTATTAATATCTTACAGTGGTGAATCAATGTCGTACGGTTTGTTTGGATAGTCTGTTTGGAGAACGAACATGGATTCCAAGATAAATATGTGAGAAGAATTTTATTTCGATAAACGCAAGAATGATTTTTTGGGTTTGTGACGAGCTATCCAAACACCGAAGGATGGAGGACAAAACGACAATTCGTTTAAACGTGTCGGCCAATGGAACAAGGAATCTCTATATAACGTTAAATAGCTTTTCAGACATTCACACCGCAAAATCAAATATCCGTTTGAGATGGAGTGCCCTACTGAAACATGTCATCCACGGTTGAGTTCACACGTTACCTGTGTTTGGTAATCCGTTAGGAGAGTGATTTTACAAATTCTGAAATAAATATGTAAGAGGGATTTTATCTCAATTTGTGGGCAACATAGTTTGAACGTACAAACCAAACAGACCGATTAGTGTTTCTCACATTCGGATGTTTTCTTTCTTTTTGTCCACTAGACTTACTACCATCTCTCTCTCACAGAGATTTGCAGTTTTGCACGCATTTTAAGAGACATAAAACTAGATATTGTACAAAGCATATGATCAAAGTCTCATGATTATTTGTTATTCTACAAAAATAAAATTTGTTGAGCATGGGATACCAAGAATCTTACAATGTGCTTGAATACTGCCTTGTCAGGTTCTAGTTAATGACTTGATGGGCATCCAATTATCCAACTTTTCAACAAATTGTTTTCTCTCTGTCATGTTCCAATTCTGTATTAAAATAATTTTATTCGAGTAATTATTGAATATGAAATGTGGCTAATTTCTTTTTTAAGTATTAATTTTTTGTATGATCAAAGGCAGATAGGCCTATAGCCCCCACGATTCCTCCCGGTATTCAACGCCTTCTTCAACGGATCAAGTAAGCTGGGACAACCGATTAATCTAGAGGGAGGATATGATTTTTTTAATGGACAATATGTAATTGGTGTTATTTATGTCTGAAGGTATGCCCTGACTCTAGCAAAAACCAAACTAAACTCACCTAAAATTTTTGTACAAAAAATTGTATGGCAATATTTTAATTTTGTTGAGTTTATGCACAATTTCCTCTACTTAAAAATTAAAAATCATATTTAGAAAATAAAATCAGTAATTTCCTTAGTCTTATTGGGCCAGTAAAACTTTTGGGTTCATGAGCCCAACCCGCCCTCCTATTTCGAGTCCGTCTTCAGGCAGCTCTCCTTGACCTCGCCCCCACCTCCGACGGCACACAAGGTCGAACCTCTACTTCTCGTTCCAATCCCTCAGCCACACACAAAGTCGCAGAGTCACCGACGCCATTATCTCTCAATCTTGAATCTTGATATTGCTTTGTCGCGGTTTTACTCCCTCTGTCCCTCAATTTTAATCTTGATTTTGTTTGGTCGGGGCTCGTGATTTACTCCTCAGTCTCATCTCACTCCCTTAGGTTTTCAATCGTGTAAGTGTGCTCTCTGTCCTTTCCACCTTTTTTTTGTGCTTGTTCATCGGTTTCTTTCTTTAGCTGCTTTATGTTACTGCTTGTTCGGTCTTTGATTTTAGGAGATAAATTATGGTTCTAAATTGTTTTATATGGTTAACAAGTACTGGGAGTTTGGTACCGTTGTATATACATATATACCGTTGAGGATGCATTGATGCGAATATTCTGCATCTCTGCTTCTGCCCATATATTTAGCAATACAAAACAGCAACATTTAAAAAAAAAAAAAGAATTGCGGGTCGAAAGGGGTTTAGCAAGTTCAGCTCATATATTTGGCAATTTCTCATGTACAATATTTATTACCAGCCTCATTTCATATTGAAATTGGGTTGTAAGAGATGGGATATCTTTTTCGCTGTAGCATTCCTGATCTTGTCGTCTGTCTCTTGGAGGTCAATTATTTATGCCCATTACAAGAGAGATGGTGGACTAATTTTTACAGATAGTTAAATGAAATCGATCTCTGATATAGGTTTTTTTTTTTTTCAATTCTCTTTTATATGATTAATTGTACTAATGAGAGACTGATTCTTTTGCTTCCTCCACAGATTGCGGTGTTTTCCACTTTTCCGTATAATTGCATCATGAATTTACTGGAAGTGATTAAGAATGCTTCAGTCAATCCGAAGCTGCGTGATTCGCCAATGGACTACCCAATTGTTATAAACTCAGATAATATTATCCCAAATTTAAAGCCAGAACGAGAAGAAATAAGCTCCTCATCCATCCTGAAACCCCTCACTGGATGGAACATTTCACAAACTGATGCAGAGCTGATTGCTATTGGCAATAAGTTCTTTGTAGAGCTAAAGACAAAGCTCAAGAATAGCGATTTTGATAAGGGCAAGTTTATCATTAGTTTGAATTCGTACCTTGAAAACATTAGAGACATTGTGGGAGCTTCAATTCTGATTGATTCATCCAATAGTGACTATGCAAAGATCTTGATCAGCAGGCTTCATTTTTTCATTCCTAAAAATGTAGTAGGCTTGATTCTGGAAGGGTGTGTTTCTTTGGAGATGTGGGAACTAGTTGAGACTTTGATTGTTAATGCTGTTATCGAACGTTCTGATTATTCAGACTTGGTTTCTAGACTAGTGGAGAAGAGGAAGTCCGAT
>JANTPZ010094685.1:0-10706 GCA_025593235.1 Vachellia pachyceras | reverse complement strand
CAAATCCATTCCCCAAATTGCTCTTTTCAGAACATGTGAATAGTGTAATTTATTTTACATTTTATAAATATACAAGTATAAGTATCAATTAACTGTAGCTCATCCCAACATAAATAGACAAGACAAAAAAATATGGCCAAGAAAATTAATTAGAAGCTTCTTCAAGTTCCTTTTGTTACATAATAAGCTCTCTCTCAAAATTAGTTAGATATGATATTGGATCAAGTCTTCTTCAAGAAGTAAGCAGATGTTAATATATAATATTTTCTAAAAATTGCTTAGGTGAATTAGGAATCCTAAAGATTACCACATCTCAAGTTTCACTGAAAAAGGGACTTCAATTAATAATTGGGAGTCCCTAGAGTTCTTTCCACAATGTTTTTAAAACGCAAGTGTTAAAATTTTTATATGCTAAACGTGCAAGCTCAATTTGGTTAGACCCTTTTACCTACCTCTATTTTCAAGTTTCTCATAACCCTCCAAGCTCTTCTTCCACTTAAAACTATCACATCTATCTTTTTATTAAAGGTAATCTTGCTAAAAGTATTGTTAGACACTAAAATATAGGTACATCTCCTAGCTAGATTCATATATTGATTTGTTACATTATGAGAAATTAGTTTATTCCAATGTATTGAAACCTGGATTGGACTGGCCGGGTTGACCTGAAAACTGATGATCCTGCCACTGATGATCCTGCCTGCCACTTAATAGGTATAGTCAGGCCTTCAACTCAAAATGATTTTGACTCAGGGTGACCTGGTGTAACTCGGACCAATCGATCATAATCCAGTGGTAACCCATATCAAGTTTAATTTAAAAAAATGTTATGAAATTTTTATTTTTAGTTTTAGTGTATTTAGACTGTCTTTATCTAGATTTATTGATTTAGTTTGTTACCATTTTGAGGATTTCTTATTTTCATTTTTTATTACTAAATGAGATTACCATTAATTATTAATGACTATGTTTTAGTGTTTAATTATTTTATTACTTTGTAGCTTTTGAAAGATTGTAAGAATAAATACATATTCTCAAATGCTATTTTTCGTTATTGTCATTATCAAACAATTTTGTAAGATATATATCGTTAGAATATTATGTCTTTAACGGTCATTTTTATTTAAACGTTATTATATTAAATTATTCATAATTAAATATCGACATTTTTATGAAATTATTTTGATATAACTAGTGTAACTCATGTGTTAACTATGATATGACCAATTGACTCTTAACCTATTGTCTCGATCGGTTTAGCATCCGACCTAAGCTTTAATATCTGGTTGATTATGTTATATCAACGCCAATGGTGATTGGATTGTAATTTGATTTCGCTTGCATCCCAATAAAACTTTTGGACCCGATTAAGAGAATATTTTGATCTCAATGATTTGGGTTAATGGGGTAAAGTGATTGCAATACTGTTGTAAATTGGATTTATTTTGTACTCCCTCCATGAGGAATTAGATGATTAATTAATTTATATATAACAAGTAATTTTTATATTAAATGTTTGTTAGTTTGCCTATAATACCCCTTTAATCATTATCCTCATTGATTAAAATCCCATTTAATATATGTAATTAATTAGAATCGATAGGAAAAAATTATTAATATGATAAATAAAATGGATTGAGATTTTACATTTAAAATAAAAATAAATATCTCATCTAATTTCTACATTTAGGATTTGGATGAGTATTATCTTCTACATATTATTGGCATCTTGTACAGCAACCTTGTAATTGAGTACTCCATTCAATCTTTAATATAAATCCTAGTTAATTTTTTTAGAGAGATTAAGTAAACTAAATAAAGCAATTTATGAAGTACCCGGACGGAAGTAGTATATTGGGTCAAAATTTTAATAACTATGAACAGTGCAAGTAACAGGGATGATGATTAAATTAAGAGATGAAATTGTAACCATTAATTAAATAGTAATAACTTGTTTAACCAAAACATTAAAAATAAAATAAAATGTTGATCTTAAATGTAAGTCATATTTCACATATTTTATTTTTCTAAAATAACCGTATTAATATTCTCACAACAATAATTAACTAGGAGATAGAAGGAAGGAATTAAGAAATCTGATTAGGGTGATTTTAAAAAAATATTATATTAATTAATTTAACTAACTTTCTCAATGGTGTGTTTAGATTAGTTTTTTAAGTGATTTTATACAATCTTAAGTAAATATATGAGATGATTTTTATTTTGAATTACATAAAAATATCTTCGGTGACTAAAATTTTACATAGGGTTAGAGAACTAAACTTGTCACATGAAAATAATAATCTTACAATTCTTAATGTAAGACCTATTTAACTAAGTAAATTAGATTAAATGAGTTAATTAAATAAAATTAACATGGAATATTAATATTAAATAGCCTGCATAGCTTGCAATTTAATTGCCAATAGATGAGTTGAATAAAAATCAACCAACACAAGAGGCTTGGCAAAAAGAGAGGAGGTTGTGATGTCTATTTGAAAGATGAAACTACATTCTATTTCACAACCCCACATCTCACAACTTCCAATCCTTTGTGTCTTTAATCTGTGGTAGTACTTGTTAGGTAACAAGATACTCCATCCTTGTCTGCAACTTAATATAGCTGTACAACTAATCTGTAAATACAAAGAAATTAGTTACCCATATAATCTTATTTATAGGGTAGAGAACGAAAATTTTATTTATAAGTTATCTCATTAATTTTTTATGTGAATGTATAATTTTACCCTTTATTTATTATGTACTGACTTTGTTATCACATGTTACGGTGGAAATTATACATTAAAAAGTTGTTGAATTTTGAGACAATGGTTAATAAGGTTTAAGGTTTTAGGCGGTCTGAATGAAATATAGTGAACGTGATTTATAAATAGGACTATATAGATATATTAGTTAGTTGTGAAAAATGTGTGTTGATTTTCTTAAAACACCATTGTTACTTTGTAGTACTCATTAAGCAACATGGTACTATCTCTTGTCCACAATGTAAGAGTTATATAGTTAATTTTTAAATATCAAGGGAGTCAATTATGTTAGTTATTTATAAAAATGTGTATCAATTTTTCTAAAATACCATCTTTAATTATTTATATTAAAATTATCCCTTCATAGTTCTACTCTTTAATATGTGCAATTAATAGGAGTAGTGTGGGTGGGGAAAATATAGATGTGTAAAACAAAATGAATTTAAATCTTATATTTAAGACCAAAACAATTCCCTAACTAACTCTTACATGAATTCTCATGGTTGTGATTAACCAAACATGGTTATATTGAAAAAATCATAAAAAATATATGCTTATCTTTTAATATACTACTCTCATATTTTTAATATAAGAACCTATTGACTTTTTTTTAAAAAGATTAATAAAATTAATTAACTGATATATTTACCATTTTTCTTCAAACTAATTGATCTAATTTATAAGCCCGTATATAATAATATAATGTTACATATATATATATATGTTTCAAAATTTATATTATAATTAAGTAATTTCTTTATTTTTTTAATCTACACAAAAATGTTAATGGACTCTTAAATTAAGGACGGAGTAGTATGATGATTACTTTTGAATATTCCTAGAAATTCCTTGAAACAATTTTAAGTCATTAGTGTCATTATAAGTCAAACAAAGAATAGAATACAATTTCTTTCCTTGAAACAAAGAAAATTTTGTTCCTTTTTCATCCCTTGTTTGGAGCCAAATCTAAAAATTCATATTTACTCATGAATAGAAATAAAATAAAATAATTCTTACAAAATGAAATTCCATGCTAGAAATCTATTTTAATTTATTCCCCTGATTCTACGATCTCTATCACATTTTTATTTAAAAATCTATATGTTAAACAAAAGGAGTAATCTACATAATATATAATATTGGGTCATATTCAAAGAAAGATCAACTATCTTTTTCTCTATATGTTTCATATGAAATATATAAATTAAAGTTACACTTTAGTTAATACACCCATCACATATGGCACTCTTACCACTGTAACACTAATAACGAATCTTTATTTATATTCAGCATTGGAATGATCAGTAAGGATTTATAATTAATGTCCAAATTTTTATTAAATATTTTTTATGTTTATTTAAAAAAGGCAAAACAAGAAAAAAAAATAAAGTGCGTTAAAGCCAAACTAATCAGTGAACCAATGGAATTACTATTTTGAAATTTCATGTTTAAAATATGGTTTAGTAAATATATTTATTAATATAACGAAAAAATTATTTTCCTACCCATTTTATTGATCTTTTGCTAACAATAAAAATTTTATACATACACAAATGGTAGGTCTTTGCTCAAATGTATATCAGAGAGTAATGCATACAAGGACCATTATGGAATTTCGTTTTATATGAAATAAGCTAATCACTTCCAATGAAATTATTTGTCACTGCTTTAGTTGTTATTTGATAAGTTAAAATTATTGTAACACAATTTTTTTTTCCTGAAATTAGTTGTTATCATCATTTGATAAGTTTAGAGTTATTTACTTGTAAAGTGTTATTATGGTTATTTCATTTTTTTAAACTAAGGGTGTTTAGGTAATTTTGTAATAGAAACCTACATTTGAATGGTTAAAACAATAATAAACGGTAAACTTTGTGAAGGCCTCAGGCCATGA
This sequence comes from Vachellia pachyceras, assembly GCA_025593235.1. Taxonomy (NCBI): domain Eukaryota; kingdom Viridiplantae; phylum Streptophyta; class Magnoliopsida; order Fabales; family Fabaceae; genus Vachellia; species Vachellia pachyceras. The sequence continues at coordinate 6,047 of JANTPZ010094685.1, read as the reverse complement.
GAGAAATAAAAAAAAAATATGATTATTTAACTTTAGATACTCCAATATTAAATAGTACAAAGTTGGTCAAAAAAAAATATTAAATAGTACAAAATACAAATATTGTGGACCCCTCCAGATTCTTTTTTTTGGCGTCTAATTTAAAAATATTATATCAAGTTGTCCCTTAACTTAAAATTCAAGTTTATTACATCTTTAGCATAAACTTCACTTCTACGATCTTTTAGGCTTAGAATTGGCCCATGTTGGTGGGACAAGGGCATTTCAGGAACTACAAATGGACCATTGACTTCAGTACTATATACAGACTATTGTGGATCTCGAGGTATAAGTTCATCTTTTAAGGTAATATTGTACACACAGGCAAATAGAAACAACATATTAAAATCCATAAAAGCATTTTAAAATCCTCAAAAAGCATTTTGAAATCCATAAACTTATTTTTCCCAACGGATTTCTAAACACACACAGTATCACAATCAAGGAAGTGGTACGAGTGTCTATATCATCTAATGGAATATACTACTACCAATGTGTTACGGCATAGAGTATTCCAATCAGAGACTGACAATGAAACAAGTTGGACCCCTCCTCTTTAGGGAAGAGTCCGAATTGATGTGAATGGATCGGCAAGGTCAGATGGTCACGCTGCAATGTAAAGGAGTCATTAGGGACCACACGGGAACATGACAAATGGGATTCGATAAATCAATTGGTCCGTGTTCGGTTACAGAAGCGGAACTGATTGCTATTTTGACAGGGTTGAAGATTGGTCAGCAACTTGGCTATTATGATTTGATTATATTTACATATTCCCTTGATGATTTTAACCTCCTCATGAGGGATTGTGCTCTTGATCACCCGCTGAGAGCAGTGTAGCTGAAATAAGGGAGCTTCTATTTAGTGAATGGAAGGTAAGGTTGCATTATACGAGCTGTCATTTAATCAGGAAGTGATATTACTGCCTGAGGTACCAAATCGATGTACATAATAGGGTTCACACTCTTTTATGTATTTGATTACTAGGAACCTTTCCTAGGTTTTCTGGCTTAACTTCCTCAAGACTTGGCTTCCCATGTATTACCCAAATAAGAAAGAAGAATTGGCCCATGTTGGAGTAATTTATAAGCAGAGAAACGAAGCACTTCTCCTATCACTGGGGAAAAAAACAAAGCACTTCATTGATTATGATTGACATTTAATTGATTATCATTTATAAGAATTGACTAAGTATTTTAATCATACATTTTATTTTGTAGTTATCGCGTTATCATTAGCCAGTTATATTTGGTAGTATATGCTTGTCCTAAAAAAAATTTAATTGCAATAAAATCTATATTTGATGCAAATAATTTTATTGAGAAAAAAATAGATGGATATAAAAGCCTCAAGATTTATTAAAAAGAGACATTAAAAACAGAGAGGTTTCTCTCTCTCTCTCACTGCATATAAAATTCTAACACAAGCAGCTTCATCGGACTCTGTCTCACAACCCTTTATTCTCCTCTGTTTCATTCTAACCCAATTCATATTTCAGATCATATAATCTCTCTCTGATTAATAATTTCCAGTTATTTCTGAATCTTCCAATGCCAGAAGAAGAAAAAGAAAAAGAAGCGATTCGTTTCAAGCGCTCGAAGCTTTGCACAATGGTTTTCATGGCGGCGATGCTTCCTCTGTTTTTTGTGGCAACAAAACAGAGCCTCTCTCTGTATCTGAACACCAAAGGTATTCTTTCATTTTAGCTGAGCATGTTCTGAATCAGATTGAGTCACATAGATTAAGCTGAGTTGAACCGGGTTCTTTTTCCTTCATGGGTTTTGAGTTTGGTTTAAATTTTATTGAGGAATCAAATGTATAGGTTTGGCTCTGTTTCGGTTCAGAGACAGAGTCGTGAGTGACCCATTTGGAGCTTCATCGAATCGGAAAGCAGAAGATGGATTCGTTGATCCTTGTTTGTGGTTCGGAGTTCAGTGTTCTGAAGGAAAAATTATTAACTTGTGAGTATATAATCATTTCATTTATTTGTCTTTTGAACAAACAAAGTTCTTCTGCTTCTGGGTGATACTCTGTTTTTTTCTTATAGCAAGTCTTCAATTTTCTCATCTTCCAAACAAAATTAATCAATTAATTATATGTAATCTGAACCGTAATCATACTTAAAACAAAATGAGTGTGAGATTGAAAATATAATAAACTAAAAAAATAGCCAGAAAGAATTACTCCACTTGTACTGAATAAGAATCAATTATACTCTGTTTGCTAAATTTATAATTCATTTTTCAATTAAGGGGTATTTGAGAATATCAGAATAACGGCACACATTTTTTATATAAATAATTAGCTGAACAATTTTTTAATATATTTAAATTAATTATATAATTTTTATCATTTTAAAAAACTGTACCCCATGTGAATTAAATGTGATGGAATATAATTTTTTTTTACAAAAAAATAATCAAAGGTGTACCACTGTTTTCTGTCATAATTTTTTTAATCAAATTATACAGTTTCCATTAATAAAACTATGGAAATGAGTTTTGTAAATATGAGTTCAAGGCTAGAAAGCCGGCCATGACCGAATTAGAGGTCACTCGAGTCAATCATAGCTTAGTTAACATAAAAATATAATATAAATTCATTAACACAATAATTGAAAATAATACTGATAATAATGCCACCCTAGTTGCATGTATTATTTAAATTATGATACTTACATCAAGTTCGTTATATCCATTATGTCAAGTTCTCCAATCACATGTTACCATACGTTCTATTTTTTAACATGGGTTTATGATTAAAATATAATATTCAAAAATAGGATACATGATTGTACGTAATTGAAAATTTTAAATATATAAGAGAGATGATGTAAGTATTTTCCATCTTTTTAAGACATTAACAAACAAGTTTATTGCAGCCAAATTGTGGTACATACACATGGCAAACAGTCTTGCGTTTGTTTCTACCTTGTACCCATCTTCAACTGTATTTAACCATTCTGTAATAAATATCAACATTATTTAGGTGTTTGGTAGAGGTTGCATCAATTACACAAGGAAGAGAGAGAGAATTGAAGAGAAAAGAAAATTTATGGGTTTAAAAGCACCATCTCATACTTAATATAGAATTAACTTTATAATTCAATTTCTTCGTTAAAATGAGTTTTATATTAAATATCAAGTATTTATTCATTATTCAATTCAAGTCATAGATATATGAGTTGGATAACTAATTTATGTATACTTACTTTGATTTAAAATATAAGGTTCAAATAATTAACTTATGCAATTCAAAAAATTGGTTAAAATTGGATAAAAACAATAAGTAAGAAAAAAAATGTAACTTCTTTTCCTAAAACACCTTTTTTATGAAGAGGGTGGGTATGAGAGAAAATAATTGAAAAAAATTATTACATCACAACTAGAAATCAGTGACATGTCTTGTGTGTTTCCTTGGTTCTTCAAATTTATTAAGTAATATTCTCTGAATTTTAAAGAAATCACATCCATTCTAACATGAGCTTCTTGTTATGCACTTTAAGTAAATTATATTTAAGTAGATTGAGATAGCTAGCATTTAGAGTGAGAGGACCAAACTCACTCTTTCTTGTATCATTTAAGTAATACACAATCATGTTTTCTTGTATCACTCTCTCTTAATATACTTTGTACATTCACTTTCATAAACTGAGAGGACCAAATTCTTGTTTGAATTAACGTTAATAAAAGTGACTTTTTCAATTGACTTTCGGAATTAGTGAAGTGTGATTTATATTTGGATAAATTTTTATAAAATAGCCAATTTAAAAAGCTTGTCTGCATGATATATTTAAAAAAATTGGCTTCAAAATATTTGAATATAAAGAAAAATTAAAAGCCAGAAGTTAGAAATTTCAAAATGAGTTTTGAATAAAAGATCAGTTGTCCTTGAAGATACGTTGAACATCATTTTTTTTATCATTTAACTAGCCTTTTTTTGTCTCAACTGACTTTTAAGCTTCCCAATGCCATCACAAGCAACCCCTAAAATCTTTATGCTATTGCTTGATCAGGTTGTTTATTATTGCTTGATCTGATGTGTTTTCATCTTAGGTACACGAGGCAACTTGTTCAAATATCAAATCCTCCCTCTTCACCACCAGATTCTCAAGTTCTCACGCCATCTGAACCTCCCTCAAGCTCTCCATCTGCATCACCTCCCATATCATTTCCACCATCACCATCACCATCACCATCATCACCATCTCCCTCCATTTTTCTCCCTCCCTCATCCTCATCCTCACCTGCATCTTCACCTTCACCTATAATAGCACCAACTCCAGAAATATCACCAGCAAATCCACCACAGTCCAATGGGGTTTCAGCTCCTTCTTCTCCTACTTCATTTTCAAACCAATGGAGTTCTGAGCCAAGGCACCGTTCTATGATAATTTGGTCTATGATTGGTGGTTTCTCCTTATTGCTTTTGGTGTCAGCAACTCCTTTTGCTTACTTCTGTAATACCAAGCTTGTAGCTGTAAAACCTTGGCACATAAGCTTGAGTGGACAGCTGCAGAAAGCTTTTGTTACAGGTAAATTTGTTCTCTCTCTACTTCTCAGCCTTCTTTTTGCTTCACATTTACTTTGTTAACCCCCTTGAGAAATTTCTTTGAACTTAAGTATAAGACAAAGTACAAACTGATCACAACTTGTGTTGAAAAGAAGAATGGATACTGCTGGTAAGGATTGAATTATAGGATATGATTAATATGTTCTTTGTTCATAGTCTACATTTCAAGTTAAGAGTGCTTTCTTCCCAAGCCTAGTGTTTATTTACAATGATAAAGCATACTTCTTATTAAGCATATGTGATTTTAGGTGTGCCAAGTCTCAAACGAGCAGAACTTGAAGCAGCATGTGAAGATTTCAGCAACGTTATTGGATCTCTTCCTGAGGGAACTATTTACATGGGAACCCTCTCCAGTGGAGTTGAGATAGCTGTAGTATCCACTGCAGTGATCTCACCTCAAAACTGGTCAAAACGTATGGAAGCCCAATTTAAAAAGAAGGTAGCCAAGCAACAAATGTAGCTAGTTATATACCCCCCCATTCTATTTATAAGTTAATCTTAACGTGTGTCATCGAAATCAAAGAAAACGTGAAATCTCATTAATCATGTGTAAAAATTTATTAACCTTTCAACTTTATTTTTTTAATATACACTTCAACTCAAAAATACAAAGTCTACATGATAATAAATGATGAGTAAAATTATACATTCATGTAAAAAAATTTAATGATGTAATTTATATATTGGACCCAAAAGAATCTTCTTTCTCTTCTTTATAAATATAACGAGAGGTGTATGTCATTTGTCTATTAGATTTATAACCTTTTTTATTCTCCTGATTTCAGTTGGAAACATTATCCAAAGTAAACCACAAGAACTTTGTGAATCTAATAGGGTTCTGTGAGGAGAAGAAGCCCTTCACAAGAATGATGGTTTTTGAATATGCTCCAAATGGAACCCTATATGAACATCTACACTGTGAGTTAAATGTTCAAATTATACTTTCTATCCTCAGCTCTAGCATGTCCTTTCTGGAAAACAAAGTTGTAACGTAAATAGCATATAATCTGTATCATTAGTATAGAATCGGATATTGTTCTGTCATTATGAGCCTTTAATATTGAGGCTAATCTCTCTTGTATATATGCCTCCTCGGATCATGAATAGGAACAATAAATTCATTACTATTTCTTCTAATCATCACAAGTTGACACCACTCTTGTATTTTCTGCAGTTAGAGAAGGAAAGCAACTTGACTGGGGAATGAGAGAGAGGATAGCTATGGGAACAGCTTACTGCCTTGAGTATATGCATCAGCTAACACCACCTATTGCTCACATAAACCTACAATCTTCATCTATATGCCTAACTGAAGATTATGCTGCAAAAATATCAGATCTTAGTTTCTGGAATGACATAGTTACTTCTATTAAAAGGGGTTCTTCTGCAGCCACATGGCTCTTGGAAACACCATTAGCATATACAAAGGGCAATGT
>JANTPZ010094681.1:0-10994 GCA_025593235.1 Vachellia pachyceras | reverse complement strand
CTCCCACAATCCATCACCCTGTCCGGCACTGCAGCGTCCACACATTCTTGAACTTTGATGATTCGGTTAATTGGAAATTAAAAGTTACAGTAATTACTTCTTTCCAGCTATTTATATTTGTATATCAGAAGTGGGTTTCTCGAGTCCACGCTGGTTTTTAAGGAATACTTGAAGCCGTGCTGGATTATTTTATTTAGCGCCAAAATATCTGAAACATAGTACATCATTAGCTTATACGGAAAGATTTAGACGAATACCAAATCCATATCACAGGACACAGCCAATTATCAGAATCTAATGCAATATTCTTCTTTTTGCAGGGTAGAAAATAGATGAGCTGGGTTCCTAAGCTTATCTAGATTAGAGTGTATCCCTGAGGTTAAAAAAAAAACAGTTAGAAAAGAGATATTTACATGTCATCGGCCAATAACAACCTCACAACAGTATGAACAGTGTACGGAATGCAGTACATGGATGGAGAGGAGAAGGATATCTTGGCCAAAAAAGTGTAATCTTTAAACGTCTTAAATTTACTGGGGAATAATATTTGTTATCTACGTAACGCAATCTTAATCTGTGATGCTGAAATTTTTAATTGATTGAGATACCTTTCTCGACCTTTTGGCTAAGATCAAGTGAAATTTTTAATTGAGTGGAGAAATATATGGATAGTCTGGAATATTGTACGCTTGTTATCTTTGTGAGTCCAAATAATTTGTGTGGCCAGTGTTTACTGAACTCCAGACATGGCCCAGCTGTGTTGGTTTATTATGTCCTTTGAAGTGAATGTAACAAGCCTGTTTTCACTTAATCTGATGCCGAGAGACGCTCTACTTTCCAGGTTTTTTGGATGACCAGCACATATATAAGCTTTATAAAAATCTGTGAGCATGCAAGATGTTCAGAGTTCAGACTTGAAACACCATGCAATTATATGCTGTTGGTCCCAACTGATGTACGAGTGAAGGCGATGTTGAGCTTTTTTTTTTTTTTGGTGAATGGCAATTTTGAGCTTTGAGAGAAAAAAGGGTAATGCATGAACGTACGGAGTGGCGTCCCATCCCCCACGTATCCTCAGTCATTGTTTCGTCAGCCTCTCTCAATTATTTCCATATTATTATTACCATTGCTGCTGCTGCTGCTCCCCACTTTGCTGCTATCACTTCCTGCAGCGTTCTTCTGTATTTGACCGACAACAGAGACAAATAAGTGAATGGTTAAAGCATACGCGCACAGCACCTCATTAACACTCCTTCGTACAACACTCCAACGATGATCAGTGAAGCAATGATGAGGATCAAAGAGCATTTTAAGTGAATTAAAAGTCTGGAGTCCTAATTGTCGTTCGTTCTTGAGATGTTTGGAGCACGAGCTGCCTTAAAACGTAGCCAGAATTATTCAAGTAACAGTTAAAAGTAGCAACGGTTAAAAAGAGTTGGAGGGTCAATTTGATGTTTGACCCAACAGGGCAACACAAAAAAGTAAGGGAGGTTTTACCCACGGGCGTCGTGATGCAGTGGTCAGTGCGACTGTCACCACCCCAGGAGTCGAGTTCGATCCCTGGGAGCAACGTTCGGGGGTAGAGGTAATCCACCCTTGGTGCAAAGCACCTTACAGGGGTGCGCCACGTGTATTCCTCGTTCCTGATTAGTCGGTTGCCCCGGGTTACCTGGTCCAGTTGAAAGAAGGCCAGGGACTCAGGAAAAAACGTCGGATACCGGGGGTTCCGAGTGTGGGTCAAATGCCCACTTGCTTGTTGTTCACAAAAAAAAAGTAAGGGAGGTTCAGCCTTCACGTGCCAGCGCGGGGACGAAGGGACTTTAGTGGGTCCCATGTGCATGTAAGAAGCACGGGCTGTACGGCGCAAACCCCATCCACTCATCTTCGCATGCCTCTTCTACCCGTCAGCCCTCCTCCCTTCCCTTCCATTAAGCTTTCTTTGATTTTTACTTAAAAGGATTAAGTAAAAAGCTCATGGAATTGATTTTGGTTAAAATAGAAATGGAGATGAATATGGAGACATATATGGATATAGAAATAGAAATGAAAACGGAAATAGATATAAATATAGAAAAAATGATGAGCCAAAAAATCAATTTCATTGAATTATATTCAATTCCATACATTATATCATGAAAATCATTTCTACCCATTTTGAATTCCATTTTTAATTTCACCATAGTTAAATACATTATTTAAAGGTAATTATATCTATTAATTTTCTCTAAGTTAATTTAGATTACTTATAAATTGATATCTAACCTAATTTTATATATAAATAAATACATTTGAATAATGTAATTAACTTATTTGTAGAAAAGTTAAGTACAGTAATTAATCAAATACAATGTACTGCTCCTAACTTGTCCACATGACTATACGGATCCACCAGCTTTAGTTTCCAACTGTTTATTCTTTTTTCGAAGGAAAAAAACACTTTTACATTCACAACCAACCAGATACAAGGCCATGGAGAGGGAGAGCTCTCACGATGATCAAAAAACACTTTTATTCATTGAATAAATAAATAAATACATATATATTCCTTTTTTTTCGATTTTACATACCTTATAGCTCCTGGGATGAACAGTTATTTTGTTATTAAAAAAAATGGTGGACTCGCCTTGCTGGTCTGTTCTGGCTGCACGACCCAAGGGGTTGCCGATACATTTAATTTATGCTGGGCCGAAAGGATCTCAATTTTATGCCCAGGCCCAGTATTTATTGGACCTCACCAACGTTCTCATTTTTGAAGTAATTGGGCCATCGGAGAAGGAGGAAAATGGAACCCAAAATTACCTTGACTTTGAACCCACCCATCCCACTAGACTCCAATCTGCCGCCCTTTAATTCTCATTCACTGATCCCTTGTTTCTTAAGGAACGATACAGAGCATACCTAGTTGAACTACCCTCCTACTCAAGGATTGTACAATGTTTAATATCAATACTATGAAAAAAAAATGTTTTTCTAATGAAAATGGGAAATGCACCTAACAAATAAATGGCATAGTTGCATTCCCCCATCTCCTTTTGTTTTCTTTCTTTTACTAAACATATGTAGAAAAATAATCATATTCGATGCACTGTCGAGTTATAGCCATAAGCATATTTTTCAAAGAAAATTTGAAGTTTGATTCATCATATAAGGGTTTAACTCAATCCACTGAATCCAACATCCAGTGAATGTTTGAATACCACATGGCCTTCCAACTTTCCACATCTGGCAGGAAGTTCTGTGAGAAGGAAAAATTGGCAACCTATGTCAATTAAAAGTGACTTATAAATGCAATCGTAACACTTTCTTGGGTGGCGCCACGTTATATGAGTTGGTCATCCATATATGATATATAAAATACTGTCACCAACACTTGGCCTGGCCGTGTCTCTCAGAAGCAGGCTGTAGTAGTTAAAATAGGAAGAAGGGCGAATATTGTGTTCATCACTGTGAGAATTGAGTGGTTGGCCCAGTCATGACATTATCCCACTCGCCCTTTACAGCGTGTAAAGCGCTTCGATCCCTTTCACCAATTACATAAATTCGAAACTGGCCACTAAGACGTTCAAATGGAGGGAGGAAAAACGGAGAGGGAATTTGACCACTAACAAGCTTTTATCACACTCAACCTCCCTGTCACGATCAAAAGGGAACAAAACTTGGCCCAGGAATTATTCAAATGCTGAAAGTTGGATGCCATGTGGGCGGTGAGACCTGTGAGCGAGGAGTGATGAAATTAGTCTGCGGCGACCACTTTAAAATACAGCTTTTAGAATCCTGTTAACATCGATTCATTGTTTTAAGACTGATTATCAGAGGATAAAAGCCTGAGCCTGAGCTCATACTGAAGAAAAACGATGAAAAAAGGGGACAAAAAGTCTCAACCTTTAAATCACCTGTAAATGAATAACTTGTTTCCATAAAAAAAGTTCAAGGAAAAAACCCTCCCCGTATATATTGAATAAAAGTATTAATTATTAATATTTTACGGTCATTTTATGTTACATTAACAAATTTATAATTAATGCGACGCAGTTTTTGGGGGGGGGGGTTGAGAATGCGACATGCTATTTGTTGCCTTCAATATTATGTTATCTAATTCCGGAGGCTATAAAGTGACATAAATAGCCGCATTAAAGACCAAAGGGACAAACATGTTAATATTCTATAACGGCTACTTTATATTTTAAAAATAAAACGAAACTAAAGGAAGTGATTCAATGAAAAAAAAATTGTTTTTTATAATACCCGAGTTTCATGGAAGAAAATTAGGCTACAAATTGAGTGTGTGTTTAAGAATTCGTTGAGAGAACTGAGTTCACGAATTTCGAGAAAAATTAATGGAATCTAAGAAGAATTTACGGATTTTAATATGATTTTTATGGATTTCAAAATGATTTTATCTTGATTTGTGTGCATCATTAGGAAGTTCTTCTTAAACATGCACTGAGGCGATTGTAAATCAAGCAAAGAGGAGAGGGAGGGGGATTTTATCGAAGGAAAAAAAGGCAGTACTACAAGGCATCTGGCCGAGGAAGCAATTTAGATGAGTAAATTGGAACATTGTAGAATTGAAGGCTTGTTGGGAGGATGACAAGTTTGAAAAGTTTGGCGACAAACCCACTTTGATTTAGTAAGGTGGAGACCACCTCGGCTCCCTCCTGATCAGTTGTTAGCGAGTAGTTGGGTCGTATGTATCAGCTCTTACTTTTGTAGTATCTGTCTTCTTTTTGAGATTTTGTTGCTTAAAATAAGGATAAGTCGAATTAAGAAAAAGAAGATGGGCAAGTAAGTTGGAACAGGCCACCCACATGAGAACGATATTTCTTTTCTGAATGTTTAACGTATTACTTGATATGCCTGCGGCTACAACAATTTCTAACCCACCCCCGTTACTACCGATACAGCCTGGGAACCCGCTTTATCTTTTTCTTCTCGCCTTTCCGTTCGCTAATTAATTTATTTTCTCATTATTATTATTATTATTATTATTATTATTATTTAAACCGGTCTTCACAGCTCGTCTCTGGTCCATAAAAAGTAAGGCGGAGAGGCTAAGGTTGGCTGCTTCACGCTTCAATCCAAAGGCTTTGAACAAAAGGGGCAACCCAAACCCAGTGAATCAGCGCGCCACGACGACGGGGCTCCATTAGTTCTGAGGCGAAGCAGAGAGAGAGGAAGAGTGGAGTCGAGAAAGGAGGGTTTTGTTAAAGGTCTGGATTCGAACAAGATTTGTTTTTGTTGGACCGACGACTCGGAGAAGATGAGCGAGCAGAGTACCCAACAGAACCAGTTGGTGGCGCAGAATTCGGGAAGCCTCAGCTTTAGCAGCCAGATGTCCAAAGAAGACGAAGAGATGTCGAGGTCTGCCCTCTCCACTTTCAAGGCCAAAGAGGAAGAGATTGAGAGGAAGAAGATGGAAGTGAGAGAGAGGGTTCAGGCTCATTTGGGTCGGGTCGAGGAAGAAACCAAGCGTCTCGCCTTGATTCGTGAGGTATACTCCTTATTAATCACAGCTATTCAAAATTCGACTAAGATTTCAACGAAAATGTCACCTGTACCTCGCTGCTTAACGACGATTATGGGAATTGCTATATCGCGAGAAATAATTGCGTAGGATTAGATTGCTCCTAAAAAATATGTAATCTCAACTACATCTCTCCCTCCTCTCTTTTGCTTTAAAGTATGTGGCGTTTCTTAGTTTGGGAAAGTAAGAAAGTATTTGGGATTTTAAAAAGAAAAGAAAATTGCGCTACCTTTCATGTCAAAGGATTAATTTTTTTTGGGGGGGGGGTTTTGTAAACTTATCACGGGCAGAACCTCTGGTATACACAAGTTCCACTTTTTTTTTTATTTTCCGACATGTATTGTCCCGCATATCGTTTTTATTTTCAACAAGGAGAACGGAGAAGATTCGAAGACTAATTGAAGCATTCGGATATGTCCGATCTGTATGCTTTTTGCGGGCAAGAGGGTGTGAATTTTGGAGTCCAGAAGAGTTTTTCCCCTCCCTCTGTCGAATTTTGAACCTTCCAGAAATTTTCTGCCCCCTGAAGCCTCAGCCTCCTCTGCTGCTTGAGACCCATATAGTAGACACGGCCTCGTTTCAGGCTCAAAGCTGTCATATAACTTACTATATGCAATTGTAATTATGTGTGAGGATAGTGATGTTTGTTTCCGCTGTTTCTTCTATTTGAGGAATATCAGGAGCTCGAGAGCCTGGCAGATCCGATGAGGAAGGAAGTGGCAATGGTCCGGAAGAAGATCGATTCAGTAAACAAAGAGTTAAAGCCCTTAGGCCATACCTGCCAGAAAAAGGTAAAACAAAATTAATGCTGATATGTATGTGTAGAATGTAGTGCTGCATCTGGCAAAAACAAAAAAAAAACAAAAGATTGTGGTGCTGTATTTTACCTGCGATGTTGTTGAAACTGGCGGCAATGTGTTGCAGGAGAGAGAATACAAAGAAGCTCTTGAAGCTTTCAATGAGAAGAACAGGGAAAAGGTACAGCTGATCACGAGGTTGATGGGGGTTAGTGTCATTTTTCATTCAGTGGCCGCCGAGCGATTTGATTTCTGCGATTTCATTAGCATGTTTATTCTAATGCACGAGTTGTTTTCATGTGAATGGTGGTTATGAACAGCTTGTGAGTGAGAGTGAGAGATTGAGGATGAAGAGGCTGGAGGAGCTGAGCAAGAGCGTAGAAACCATGCACTGATCCGACCAGCTGCTGACTCTGATTAGGCCTTGCGTGGGTGGGATATTGAAGATGACTCAGTATATTTGTTATATGTATGCATGCATGCGTGTCTTGTGCTTGTGTATTATGTGAAGTTAATGTTTGTTTCACTAGCAGCATTGGTTGGGCTACTAACCTAATTTAGGAAGGGAAATACCCTGCAGATGGGTTGTAACTAGAGTACTCTCATTTTGTGTTTAGTGCTGTTTTGGCGTTATGTAATTTAGATTATGTTGCGGAGGGGAGAGGATCTTGGCGATGTTTTGGTGGTAGGGCTCAGGCACACAGCTAGAGCAGTGTAACTAAATATCATAGGTTCGTTTTATGACTGTCTCATCACAAGATATATGAATGACCAGCTCCTTGTAGGAGGACGTGGGGGGAACGAATTGATGGTACGAGTTAGAAATGGGTTAGAACCAGAGAGAAGGGAATGGAGACGACAGCTAGGTCAACGGTGCTCATTAATCAGTTTTAATATATTATTATTCATGAATGAGCGCATCATGAGTTCAACGCTCCGTTATCGTATAAAAATTCTCTCCAAGCGCCTTATGAAATTGGATCTCTCGTGAAATTCAACCGATTTTAAAACCCGAGACGACGGTTTTAAAACGGCGCTGCCTCCCTCTCTATGACTCGGCCTCCCATCTTTCAATTCAGCGCATCTATCTTTTCATGCCACCGTTGCCATCATTTTCCCTCTTAAACTGTTCCTTCTGGAGGTCAAACACGAACCTTTCCTTCTACGCAATATCAATTTGAATATAACATATTGATCATGTTTAATAGTACTTATGGGAGTCTGGAAAGCTCGTTTAACGGTATTTTCAGTACAATGAGATAATATTCTTCACATATTTACCTTAAAAGCTGCTCTCTTTTAACTCTTACCTTAGAATTTCAACCCCCTCCCAAGTATTTGTAGCTTCGTCTCTAGAAATACAAGATTCATTCTAGTTGTCTTATAAATCGTTTATATTTCCCCTTTACACATGTATTCTTTTATTAAAGGTAATGATGTTTCTATATTGTTATATACTAAATGTGGGCACTTCTCATGATTCGGATCTTAGTTGTCATGTCATGACAAACGAGCCTTTTCAATTAACCCCAACTCCCATTTGATAAATTGTACGTATTTAACCTTCACTATGAATGAAAAGAAAGGAACGGGGGTATCCATGATGCATGCATAATGAATTTAGAAGTAAAGGGTAAATACCAATTCATGAGTAGCAATGGGATGTGTGTGTGTGTGTGTGTTTTTTTTACTTTTTTTTTGCGGCACAGGAGAACAATGTAGGTGAGTTGTGTGTATTTATGAAACGTGGGTGGGTGTTGTTGCCATGCGACCCATTGACTTATGGGCTTTACTACTCGAAGCCAGCCCAACAGCTTGATTGAAAACGAAGCACAGAAAGAGGACAGTGCAACACAGAAGGCGAGTAAAATGAGAGTTGGCACAAATGGTAAGTAACAGATTCAACTCCCATAAGGAGGTGAGTGTGATTCTCTCTGCCATTGTAAGGGTTCCTTTGGTAGGCGATCTTATAAATCCCTTGTAGATGCTCAAAGAATCCTGGGGTCGTGTCCTGATGGGGACGTTCACCTAAACTTTTTCCCCAAAAAAAACACAGAAGGCGAGTGAGTGTATGGGAAGAAGCATTCTCTGGTTTTCAGTTCCAATATAAAACTGAGCCTCCATTGGAGTCTTCCCGTTGACCCAGGGGAATCCTATGTAGCCTTGCCACGTCAGGGGGGACATGCTCCGCACCACATGTGCTCCAACCATTAATGCACACGTGCCAACTGATGGAAAATAGAGTGCGATGGATGCAACTCGCAACATAAATGGGTGAAATAAATAATCATGCCAAGAGTCGATGCAAGAGTCGGGGCAAGGCTGATCATGGGCTTGGCTGGCAACTCTTTCACGAGGTTAAAAATGCATTTTGAACTTAAAAGTCCGGTACTTTACATATTTTATTGTTTAACAACTCCTTTCAAAATACATTCTGAGTAAAAATCTCATTATTTGCATGATGCACTGTACTAAAAAATCATAAATTTTACGTTTATCTAAATATAAACGCATATTTTGCCAACATGTAGGTTGAGTAAAAGTTATTTTTCAAAATACATTCTGACCAATATTTATTCTTCCAACGATTTTTCAAACCGCCCCGTATCTTCACAAGGTCCATCAATCTAACTATAATACGCCCTCCTATTTAATATGTATGTATGTGCGTACCAACCTGGCATGCTTCCCTATACATTATAGCTAGCTTGGGATGTGAAGATCCTTTTTACCCGAGGTGGAGAGAACTGGTAAGCTGGCGAGAGAGAAAAACTCTAAAATATATATATATATATATATATATAGTACACTTGGTTTTTTTTAAGATTTGGGGTGTATTTTTTGAACCCTTTGATTGCATATTCATCCACTGGACTTTACCATGGAAAATTCTCTTTACTTTAATGATGGTTTCATTTTTCAGAAAATTGCTGCCAAAATAATTTGTTCGGCATATTAAAAGATGCTCCCTTTCATTCATAAGAAAATTTAAACATTAACGGTCAATTTCTGTCCAAATAGTAAAACTTCAGCTTTCGGATTCGTAATCAATTAAGGGCTCGTAGTATGGGTAACAGACATCCCAAATCTTTATTCTTGGAAGTTTTTCCTCTCCATCTCAGCAACCACAGGGTACCAGACACAGTAGCAGTAGTTTCTGTAAGAAGACGAATATGGATATGGACGGCGTTCCTGTCATTCAGGCAAAAAAAAAAAACAGCGTTAATGTGAGATCGATGCACTTCACCGACAAAGAGGAGAAATAGGAATCATTTATGGCTCGTTTAGTACTCTGGAATTGATTTTGGTGGAGATAGAGACGGAGATGGAAATGAAATTGGAAATGAGGATGAAAATGGAGATGAAAATTGATATAAATATAAAAAAAATAAGAGGTGAAAAAATCAATTCCATGAGTTACATCATGGAATTCATTTCTACCCATTTTGAATTCCATTTCCATTTCCAAATATTCCACCTCCAATTCCACCGTACCAAACAAAGGAAATGAATTCCATTTCCATTGCCACCTTCCAATTCCACTATACCAAACATGTCATTAATGATTCAAGTGCGCTGCTAGATGATTTGGATTTGATTTTTTTAAAGGTACTTTTATAAATAAAAATTTACCTTTTTAAAAGATACTAGTTAAAATATTGTTTTTATTTTAGATTTAATATTCATTTTAATAATTTTTTAAAATTCTACAAGTAAATGTAAGGTAACTGATCTCTCCTCGTACATGTGCTGTCCTGTCCATCCCATCGTATTGCTTTTCGCTGTTCCGAACAATTATTGGCCGTCACCATCTCCTACACGGATTAGAGCAATCATTTAAGGATCTGTTACTGCTTCTAATGTAATTTATTATGTGTAAGGCAGTTACATGTGATAAATGTTATTTGAATCTGTAACACTAAACAAGCAATACGTAAGATATCATGAATGGAACGGCGGCTCCAGCACAGGCAATTTCTGGGATTTCAATACACCGTGATCCGAGAACAAGCTTCAGGCCATCATCTTAAAAAAATAAAGAGAGAATTTGGTTAGAATGAGCAATTCAGTGAGCCGAATCGGGTGATGTGGTGATTGATGGAGTTTGTTTTGGTTGGCAAAGGAATTGATATATGATTATGTGCATGCATGCATGCCTGCCTGGTCAAATCAGTCACCATCAAAAGAGTGCCCAGTCAATGGCTACATGTCACGGCTGATACGCCCAGGGAACGTGCAGATACGTGTACTGTACTGAACTTGGGGGGTATAGGCATATTTGCTGATTCATTTGCAGGCTAGCACTCCATTGATCATCAATGCCAGTTGGGAGAATAATATTTTATCAGAATATATTTTAAAAAATGATTTTGTTAAACATTTTGTAAAAATATATTTTTTAAAGTTAATTCAAACAGACTCATTAACTTGTAGCGAGCTCGATATCATTTGAAAATTAGCACCGAAGGGTTACTAGGGGAAGTCGGTTCATCGTTGCTATGAAGCAACCAATTGCATCGTCTCAGAATTTTTCTTCATGATGAAATAAAACCATAAAACGTTTAAACTTTTTAATTTGAGAACACCGAAACTACAAAAGAAGTATGATATTTAGCATATATAAAATATGTGACGATGTGAATAATGACATTCAGGGATAACATATTTGGCTC
>JANTPZ010094680.1:0-12669 GCA_025593235.1 Vachellia pachyceras | reverse complement strand
CAAAGATTAGTCTTTGGATAAGAGTTCGCTTAAGATAAGCCTCTGCAGGTGGAAACCACTGCATATTGAGCTGGAAAAAAGTTTATTATGTCAGGTCAAATGACTCCAATCATATATGGTAAGGTGGTAGTTAATCAATTGAAATGTTTAAAGAGAAAAGGAATACCACTTACAAAGTTAGAGAACTTGGTTAGTTTAAGTGGATTGAAATTTTCAGGAATTTCAGCCAGGAAGAGCTCTAGATAGTGTAGAAGAAAAAGGCCACAATCATACGAGTTCTCTTGCTGAGGCAACTGTCAGAGGATTCAGTCACAGAAAAATTAGTAACAACGAATACACACTCAAGAAGAGGCAACTTTCCTTAAAATGTCAAAATAAATCATATGCATATTATGATGCAGCTGCTTCTATGCATTTCTAATTTTGAAAGGGAACGAAACTTGTAGAAACTTTGCCAGATTGTTGGATTTTTCTCAAATTTATATAAACGATCAGTGGCAATACCAGAAGAGGAAGAAAACGCATGTTGAGGAATTTTGATGAAAGGTCTTCATCCCATTTGTCCTTTTGTCTCTCTTTCCATTCTTCCCACAAATAACTGTCGATTTCAAAAGGGAAAGAGTCAACAAATAACCAAATTCTTTGTTCAAATAGGAAGATGCAAATTCTTTGTTCAAATAGGAAGATGCTAGATACAAACATGGATCATATCATCCACCCAAACACTGAGGGTTATTAATCAAACAAAATCAATTAATGCAAGAAAAAGACCGCACACCCCCGTGTACATCAATTTGGTTTTCTTGTTTTACGATTATTCAAAGTCAAATTGCCCAACAATAATTCAAATCAAAGATAAAATAACCGTAATACATTTCAATTTAGTACCAATTCAGCAGAATAAAGCAATTTCAAGAGTTTCAGTTCAATTTAAAGAGAAAATCTAAGAGCTTCAGTTAAAAAGCATTCAACAATCCACAGTATGAATTACGTTTTAATGTGATACAAGACAAAAATATGCATATTATCATTGCTCAAAAATATGCATATATACCTAAAAGGCCATAAGCACTAAACCTAAACCCACAAGCATAATCACCCAAGAGTCTTTCAGAAGACATGCTAAATCCCAGTGGCAATTAATGATCATGGAGTGTGGAATTTATAGACACAGTTTCCAATCATAGCTTCTTTAAATAATTATCTAAGGATTTTAAGGAAGTTTCTTTGGGCTCCACAAGGGGCTGGGCGACTTTGTTGCATGGTTAACTGCCCTTTTCCATTAATTTTGTTTAGTTATTCTGCGATTTTTTTTTAGAGCAATGACTGCTCCTCATGTATACCTTCTAATGTGCAGCACATAAAAATCACACACACAGACACATAAGCTTTTCTTGGTCAATGGGCAATGAAAGAATTCAAGGGCACAAAAAATAAGCCCTAACATACCTACGTGCAAGGTTTTGCAAACCACTATGACTTCCTTTAATCGAATCCATATGCAGTATGCAGGGTACCTTGAGTGACTCATCCAGGCTTTCCTCTGAAATATGACTCATGAAATAATTATCTGAGAATAGAAATCCATTAGGCAGGAATTACACAGGCCAAGAACTTACCATTAAAAGTAACTGCTTCACCGGGATGACAAATAACTAAAAGACTCCAGTGAAGACTGCCATTACAACCCAAAGTAAATGCTGATCAGCACCAGTATTCTGATAAGAAAAAACAGACATGCAGAAGCATGACAGAAATCTTACTTGAAGTTTACAGGTATGAAGATATAATCTTTTTCAAATAAATTTACTTTTCTTGTCCACTTGCGGACACGAAGAAAAGCTGCTTTGCCATCAGAAGCACTTGATGGGTTTTTATCCATATCAGCCAGCTTTCGAAAGAAAAAACTATTAAAAAAATGGAACCTATGCTTTTCCTCCTCTTTTATCTGATTCTTCAGGTATCTGTCATAATAAAGATGTTTAAAACCTTTAAAACATATTCAAGAATAGTAAGTATTAAACAGGACCGAATGGAGAACATTTATTCAAGTTTTTTTAAGACATGTAACACCAACCTTCAGTTGTTGACCCTCTGGTACTTATCTATATATTCTCTCCAATATATGCTCATATATATACACACACATATATTATCTGTCTTCATTTATCATTTATGTACACCTTAGTTTGGTCAGCAAAAGGAAAGGGAAAATAAATTATTCACATAATTAGAATTGATAAGAATGAAATGTAAGCAAAAAGGACAGAGCAAAGAGAAAAATCACAAGTTCTGAACAATCATATCCTCCTGGATATCTAAATAGATTAATTTTTATAAAACAAGTGAGTTCAATGCATCACACAGTTTGAAAAATGAGTTGCAATATTCTTGACTTGCAACTAATGCTACTTGCTATGATTATATATCTCATTGATATTGATTTTCCACTGAAAGAGCAAGATGAACAAAATCATACAGAGTGCAAACTTACTTGATGTAGAAATCAATAATCGTGTCATTGATGAATGTGTCTGGTTGTAATAAATCAACATCTCTCTTACTTAGTGAAACAGCATCCGGATCCCCTTTTGGATAAATAACTCCATCAAAAGGCACATCAAAACTGTTTCAGATGGAGTCACAAGATTAGTGAACGCTAACCAGAATAAACAACCCAGAAAAAGAAAAGACTGGGGAGGGAGGCAAGAGAGAGAAAGAGACAAAGAAAGAGCAAATGAGAAGCACCGAAGTCCATCACTCACATGTGGGGTATACTTTAAGACTTTGTTGGCCTCTTCAGGATTTTATCATATATAAGCTTTAGATTTTAGGGCATGAAGTTAGACAAGACTATTTTATACTATACATTGCACACAAAATTGAAGTACTAAACCATAATATTTTGAAGCTCACAGCACATAAGATAACGTATCACTTCAAGCCAGGAGACTAAAACTAGGCTGCATGCATTTCATGTCTAACAGGCATAAACAAGATATCAAGAGTTTTTACATTCACGTCTAACCAACAAAAATTATTAAAAGGAACTAGTGCCAGGAATGTAATTTTATACTCAATGATGTCAACAACACATGATTCTACTTTTATGCACGAAAAACATGTTCCAACCTCACTTTTCCAACACAAAAATTACTAAGCATATCTGCAACATCCTAAGCCAACAATTTCAGCACAATTCTATGACCATGCAATTTTTTGCTAGTATCCTTGTTTCTAGGACTTGCTTACCACCCAAAAAAAGGAATTCAACACCTTTCATTAAGCGAGAAAGAATAACTAAAGAACACAATGAAGGGAGGTTTACAGAGAGCATAAATTATGTAAAGGTTAATGAAATAAGAAACATGAAAGTGCCAGAAACTATTTCTCAAAAGAAATGTTGTCATCATGACTTCTATGTAGCATTAACGGGGAAAAAAGGAATAAATAGGTTTTACTTACTTAGGGAAGTAGCACTCTGGTTCATGTAAATCGTTTCCATCGTCTTCCATATCCCCACTACACAATGGAAGTTAATTAAATATACAATAATCAAATGACAAAAAATGTCGTTTAGAACATCAAAGAAACAAGAGGAGAACAAAGTTACACACAGAGACAATAATCCATCACAATCAATATTAGGATTCCTCTCTTACCTCTTCATATAGATATAAAATAAATCGTATGCTGAAGAATGGGGGGAAAATATGGTATTCAAATTTACAGCAATCAATTTTTGCAAGAAACAGAACTTGGTTTATGCTTATGTTGCAATAACAAGTTCAAAAGTTCCAATATATACCAATATATAGATGAGCCTATCTGAAAACTTTATAACTAGCAGACCAAGGAAGATATTAAAGAAATCATTTAGAGACTTACTCCAGATTAACATTCCAAAGAGCCGCGTATTTCACATTAAGAGATGTGATTTGTTCATGTTTCAAGGACCAATGGGAATCGGCAATCACCACCTTCAAGTCCTCAATGCCTAGCAAAAATACAGGAACCCAACCATAATAAGAAACAAAAGGCTTATATAAATTTTTCCTTAAACATTGCTATATGAACAAAATGTAACACTGACCTTCAGTTCTGTCAACATTATTTGATAGGCATGCATTGCTGGATATCACACGAATCTTCATCATGACAGTTTCATTCTGAACAAATTATACATCAGGAACTGCAGCATTAAAAAATAAACACTTCCACCAAGTTTCATTTGGACTATAAAACTCACACTTTGAAACAAATTACACCTAATATCGACAACATCATCAATTGCCCAGTCAAGATCGGAGACCCCTTGCTTTCCACATGCAGTTGGTACATTAATCTTGATGCAGCTATGAGTAAATGTTAACGTTGTCCCCAAATAATAATTATCCTGATATTTGATATAATCAGGATAAAGAACAACTTCCCAATCTGCATCGTCCTGAATATTGCAAGAATGAAATTGACAGTAAATACAAAAGCTAAGTTAGCACAGTATACAAGGTAAAGAGTACTAGAGTACTTGAATGTAATGGCACATCAAAGCTAACAAAAGTAGTTATGTTACAGCCTCTATAGCTTATATTTTAGATTATATTATCGAGATAGAGAGAGAGAGAGAGAGAGAGAGAGAGAACAGTTGAGATGAGGGTGACTCAGGACTTGCACCAGTTCATAACATGGCAAACACAAGACAACAAGAACAACCAAAACTGTACTAAATTTCTAGTCCCTGAAAATTACAGAAATCCATTTCTGTAACAAAAGTAGGATGGATTACCATGTCAGAATCTTCTATGCAATGGTTTAATCCACAGCCATTCAATGAAACTGAAATTATTAAAGAGTTCAATGAGTAATGAAACAAAATGTTTCTAAATCATGCATAATGGCATTAATGAATATCAAATATTTAGGTAGAATAAAAAACACCATTCTCTGTAGTCCCGGAGACAGGAGTAGATGGAGTACTCTCAATCACACACTCATTGGCTTCCGAATTAACATCAACTGATCCATTCTGAAAACGTCCAAAACATAAGTACAAATTCCACAATCAAAACATTCATTTATGATTAATCTTACAAATGAAAGTTAAAGTACACTGGAAGGAGATCCTGAAAGGGCAGGATCTGCTTGGCTCGTCTCAGGTGAAGGTCCAACACCGCTTGTATCCTTTGATTGTTGGGAAGCTTCCATCTCAGAATCCTCTTCATAATCAAACTTCGCTTCTGAAGTGCCCAAAGTGGGCTCTGAAACACCCTTTTCAGAGATAAAGTTACCATGAACTACATCGACATCAACGCTAGGAATACTTCCACCATCCTTATCCTTCACAATGACCTTGTCTACCTGGGAGACTGTTAAGACCATTCAAGAGTTAATGCAATTAACCAAAATGTGAAATTTTAAAAGACAAGAAATATTGAACCAAAAGAGCAAGACAATCAACCTCAATATCTTATCTCATTTCAATTTCAAATTTCAAACTTTTTTAGCAAAACTTCTCAATCCCGAGTCAACCAATTGTACCTTCAGCGAATTAACTGCTTATAGAAGATATGAGATTGCCCCCTTCCTGACTCGTCTATTTAAATTCTAGGTGAAATATAAAAGCTTCCATCCATATCAAGCTGTTTCCAAATAAGAAAAACTTAAGTACATTAACTTATCGCTGGCTCCTTACTACCGGGTTCTCCAATTGAAAAATGACAAGGTTCTCCAATTAGAAAATAATGATTTATATTTTAAAAACATACGCTAGTTATGTTCTAGTCCAAGGTGCCTAGCAACATTATCTGCGAAAAATGAAGAGGAACTCAGTAATTAGAATATGATCTAATTTACAAATTAGTGAATGAAACTAGCACCTGATTTTGTAGTCTCAAGAAATGATAACTTTATTTCAATGAAAACTGGCATTCTGCATACGCCTAAAGCAGACAAGCTTGAACACGGTTATCAAACTATTATGGACAGTTTATTGACAAAAACAATGTCTAAGAATATTTTTCTAGTCTATGAAGCCACATTAAAGATGATCCAGACAGAAGCAAAAATTAGCAAAGTTTCTTTTCTAACGCACAGACGTTTACACCCAGATCCCATCTACACCAAACAATAACCTCTACATTAAGTTGATAAATTTTCAATTTTGACACAATAGCGCCACCTTTCTCAGTGAACCATCACATTTAATCAACAATCAGCGCAAACATAGCATTCCCGTACACACTCACGCGCACACGTAAATACGTGCGCGCGCGCGCGCGCGAAGTAATGACGGTAGTGACAAAACCAGTATTGGAGAAAAATGCTATCCCGTTCATCTCCATTGACTTCAACAAACTCACAGGATTGTCAAGTAACCTCTGGGTATCCCTCGGCTACAGTCCGAAGACCGAAGCAGATGCATCAACATAACCCCGCTACGGAAGGAACACAATCTTAACAAAGAAACTATAATTTATAAAATCGTCGTACCGTATCCCAAAAACTCGTACTTCAAGACGGATTGAGAGTCGTGGGTGGAGTTACTGAATTTATTGAGCTGTTTCTCCGAGGCCATGTCAGCAATCTCATCCTCTTCCTTAAAATCAAACACACCGTGATCTCTGCGCGGAGACTGGTCCATCGTCCCCGATACGACAAGGGCTGGAATGCACAGACGAGTTGAGTGGACTCGGTGAGTTGGCACGAATTTCGGAAAATATTAGGGAAGAGATGCTAGCTAGCTGGAGGGACTCGAGTCAGGACCGTTTTGACGAGTGCCCTAAATGGGTCAGTAAATCTCGCCAATTGGGGGGAAAACGGAAAACGCTTCTCCGAAACCTCAAAACGAAGCTTCGGCGACCTATTGTGGTGCGAAAGTAAAGAAAATAACGAAATAAAAAAATAGTATTATAAATTAACTGTTACCAGCAGCTCTTTAACCTGATTTCATCAAATTAAATAAATTACATTAATTGCATATTTTAATATATTTACATATATTATATTATGATTTATAAGTTAAACCGATTAAATTAAAAACAATAATAAATACATTAATTTATTTAGCTTTATAATAAAAGCGAACTTCACACTTACTTGAGATTTAGGATTTTTTATTAATGGTATAAAACGGATACACTTTTGTATAAACTTTGTTTCCAAATATACGTATATTTAAAAAAAAAACCCCACGTCCTCGTGCGCATAGGTCCGGGTCATAAATTTAAATTTCACCCAATAAATATGCTTACATACTTTTTTTATTTGAATGATATTTTCCCTCCATTTTTTTTCCACTGCCACTTTCCTAAGCAATCATGCGCAGATCAATACTGGCTCCTCCTAATACAAGTTTTCCCGACTTTTTTAAAAAATATTAAAAAAGTTAAATAAAATAGTGTTTTTATTATTTCTTTTCAAATTAATTTATCATAACCCATAAATTGATGTATACTCTAATTATACATATAAATATTTCAGTAATCTAAAATAATTTATTTAACTTATTTCATCTCTTAAAAAAATCAACCAAATCTGTATTAAAGTTAAGTATAAAGTTACACTCGGAACAGTGTGTGTTAAAACAGTGCAGTTTGTGTTCCAAATATATGCTCAGACTCGCTCTTTTTTTATTCTTTTATCTTGGTATACATCACTATTAACATGCACGTTTGGGACCGCAGATAAATACTTTTACGCAAGTCAAGATAAATATGTAAAGAAGATTATCTCGTTTTGCAAAAAAACATTGTTAAACATGCGTTTGGCTTTTATAAACAAACCAATTGATTATCCATCCCATACCTGAGAGGGGATGGGCAAAATATCGCTTATTAAAATACAAACGGAGAACAAAATGGGAGATGCACTAATGTCCCGTTTGGTAGGATGAAACTTTGGAGCTGGAAGTGGAATTGAGGATGAAAGTGAGATTTGGTTTCATGAAAGTGGATTCCATGTAACCCAAAAACAATGGAACTGGGTTCCAACCTCCCCTTGGGAACCCAGTTCCAATTCCATGGAGCTGGGTCTTGACCATTTTGCCCTCCCCCTACCCTGCTCTTCGATTCAGCACAATGAAGTAGGCGACAGCGGCGAAATGGACGACAGAAGTGGGTGGTCTCCTTCTTCTCTGGCGAAGGAGGCGAGCGACAAAGGCGAGCGACGAAGGTGAGAGATCTGCGAGAGATCAACAAGAAAATAATTTTTTCAAAGCATAGGTTTCAAATATAGGTTTTGTGAGAAAACATATTTTGAAAAAGTGTGAGTACTTAGACAAAATCTAGGTTTTAGGGCAAAAACCTGTTGGTGTAGAATTTGACCAATAGGGGTAAATTGGTCAATTAAAAAATTTAAACTGAAAGACACTGAATTAAAACAATTTCACCGAGTAAAGTAAAGAGAATATGAACACGGATATTTATACTAGTTCGGTCCTTTTGACTTACGTCCAGTCCTCAGAGCACTTCTGAGCTTTTCAATCCTCTAATCAGCAACAAAGAAGGCCAACACCGCCTTTACAATGGAGAACCACTCTCCCCCTTACAATGAGCAATAAAACAAAGTCTCACACTCTCTGTTTTCTGGCAGATTCACAGCCCAAAGGATTCAAGGTCCCAACCTTGCATTTCTCACAGATTTATATAAAGTAATGCTTAAGGAAACTCGAAAAGAGTAGATAACTAATGTTGAAACTCAGAAGAATGTTGAAAGGTTTAAATAGAATATAATAAATGCATTTGAATACTCGTATAAATGTTCATCTCTCTGTGTGTTCTCTAAAATCAATGTCTGGTGCTTTTATAGATAAGAAGTAATGAAATGCCGTTAAAGACATTTTAATATCCGTTACTCTCATCAACCACCTATTCGTCTTCGTCATTAATGTTGCATTAAATTCATCTCAGGAACATTGGTGGCAACGGCTGATTCATGCAATCTGTCTGCAGGAGGTGTGGCCAGCTTTTTTTCTTCCTATGATTATGGGTTTTTGCATTTATGGTGGCAGGTAAGATTTAAACGTTGTTAATCACAAATAAGGAAAGTCGTAGAGCAGGTAAGAAGCTGTCAGAGGAAAATAGCTGTTAAGAAAAGTAATACTCGAGTTTTGTTCACAATACTCGAGTGATAACCAAGCATTTTGTACAATACTCAAGTGTTTTATTTTTATGCTCGAGTGTTTGAAAAATTTTTAAAATTACTTGAGTGTTTGCTGGGAGTATTGCAAAAGTTTTTGAATTAGAACACAAATACTCGAGTGTTACAGATTTAGTACTCAAGTGTTTAGAATACTTCCAGTTGTTACTCGAGTGTTCAGAGGAAAACTTGAAGTGATGTCTTTTAAGATGTCACAATACTCAAGTGTTGGAAATATGATACTTGAGTGTTGTTGCTTCTCTGACCATTACTCGAGTGTTTTGATTGAAGTGTTGTGTTTTGAGAAAAAGAGTGCTCGATACTCGAGTATTGAAAACCTAATACTCGAGTGTTGTCAACGCTTTTATCAAATGCTCGAATGTTCTGCTTAAAGTGTTGCTTTTCATTTGAAAACTCTGTCCAATACTCGATTGTTGCAAACTATCACTCGAGTATTGGCAACACTTTTTCCACAACTTGAGTGTTTTGCTTCAAGTGAAGTACTGTGTCTTAAAAATAACTCAATACTCGAGTATTCCAACATAATACTTAAGTATTGTCAATACTTCCATCTGTAACTCGAGTACTCTGCACAAAGTGGAGCAAAGCATATTGAAAATAAGGGACAATATGTTAGGATCAAGCGCTTACCACTAGGCCAAAAGCTATAATTGTTATGATAAAGGGCTTACCATTAGGCCAAAGGCCATAGCTGTTAGTTAGGGCGCAGCTCTATTTCCTTAACCCACGGTAGAGCAGACGCCCAAGCGCCACAGTTCGACTATGACTTGGCCCCTTGAGCCTCCGCCATCGGACAATTGATGCCACATCTTGGCCAACAATCTCCCCCTCAGCAATTGTCCTGCTGGGAATCGAACCCATGACCTTGGCTCTGATGCCAATTGTTAGATCAAGCGCTTACCACTAGGCCAAAAGCTATAGCTGTTAGTCAGGGCGCAACTCTATTTCCTTAACCTAAAGTAGAGCAGACGTCCAAGCGCCACGGTTCGACTATGACTTAGCCCCTTGAGCCTCCGCCATAGGACAATTGATGCCACACCTTGGCCAACATAATACTCAAGTGTTGCTAATACTTTAACATCAATACTCGAGTTTCGCTTAAAAGTATTCAGTTTAAAACATTCTAAGAACTAATACTTGAGTGTTTCAAAAACATCACTCGAGTGTTGTCACCCATTTGGCCAAATGTCCTACCTTAATGTTTGAAAACCCTTTGTTTCACCCATGAGCCTAAACATTCATTTGAGATAAATTGCATAGAATAACTAGCCATTTGCTTGAGATGATGCAATTTATTTATTCTATCTTCATTTATTGATTTAGTAAGTGCTAAAAAATATATTTAGTTTGATACGAAGGTGTGAATTGTGAAAAGAAAGAATTATAGTAAAAAAAAGAAGATAAAAAGGAAGGAAAGAAAAAAACAAAGAAAGAAAGAAAAAAGAAAGTAGAGAAAAGGGAAAAAGAAAAGAAAAAAGAATAAAGAAATAGAAAGAAAGTGATAGTTTGTGACTTGTTTGCTTTTCCCTTCATTCATTTTGAGTTTTATTGAAATATTGAGCACTTACTATAGTATACGTCCATTGTTATTTTCATTTCATTATCCTACCTTCTTCATTATAACCCATCAAAGTCCTATTGATTTGTGTATGCAATGGGATAATAATAGTGGAGATTGAGATGACAAACAAGCCTATGGTAAATGTGGTGTAATAGGTGGAATTGAGCGAAACACCAGCCCTTATTGTCTTGAGAGAAGAGTGTTAACACTGACTAGTGAGGGATATTATATCATCTGTTATCTTAATCAAATGACGTGCCTTGATACTTGCATTTTTAGAAAGTGGAATTGATTTTTATGAAGACTTGATTGTTGAAAGTTTAAATTGTTTCCAACTTTTACATTGCTCATTTTAAAATTTTGTTTCTATTGTTTTCTTTGGTGGTTTAAGAATTAAAATCTTGAGGATAAGACTTGATGCAAGTGTGAAGGTGTGATAACTCCCCAATTTTACTACCATTTCATAAATATTTTAATATGTTTGGGGAGTTATTAATCCAAAATAAAAAGATTTATGAGCGATTTTGATAAAATAGGAACTTATCACATGATTTAGGGATTTTATTGCAAATATAATAATCTTAGAAATA
This sequence comes from Vachellia pachyceras, assembly GCA_025593235.1. NCBI lineage: Eukaryota > Viridiplantae > Streptophyta > Magnoliopsida > Fabales > Fabaceae > Vachellia > Vachellia pachyceras. The sequence continues at coordinate 1,362 of JANTPZ010094680.1, read as the reverse complement.
TTTAGGATTAAAGAAAACAATAAAAAGATTTTGGTTTTTGTTATCTTGTTATTTATCATTGTTATTATTATTTAGGTTATTATGGCTCCGTTTGGATAGCCCGTTGGGAAAACGGACACAGATTCCGAGGCAGTTTATGTGAGAGGAAAAGTGTCTCGGTAAGCGCACCCATTGTGCCAACGGACAAAACAAACAAAGCCTATGTTAATCGCAGCAACTTTGGGAGCTGAATATTGGAGGATCAAAAGAGAGCATGCACGATGTTGTTCACGGAAAGGAAAAGAAAATGCTACACATTCTGATTAAAAGAGAAACGTCATCGTTTTGGAGGAGCTGAACATTTGAAGAGCATCACAGTACATGACATCGTTTGGCAATGTGAGAGCTGAGGGGAATAATTGAAAGTGGATGGTGTCGTGTGATGAATTGGAGGCAGCTGATGATAAACCTAGAAAAAGACGGAGCAGTTTTTGGCGGCACAGCAACAGAAAACACATGACAGCTGGAGCTGGATCGAAGAAAAACTGATTGCATCGCTGGTTCTATTTAGTCTAGCTGAGGAGCTGATCTGAGGGAGCTGGAGAGCCACGAGAGATTAGAGACTGGTCATGGCTGGAACCTGAGAGAGGGGAATTGCTGGAGTTTTAGAGAGAATTACGACACACGAGAGCTTCATCGAGAGACACCGAGAGAGCTACAGCTGTCAGGAGAAAAGGCGCGGAGGAGCTGGTCCTGGTGTGAGCAGAAGGTGTCGTGCTTGAGAGGAAGCTGGAATGGATCAGACCAGTGCTGGGCTGAGGAAGCAACGAGCTCTTAACCACCATTCCCATTTACTCCCAGTTTCCATTCCTTGTGAGAGAGACAAGACTTGCAGACCTTCACGTCTGTCTTGGAGATGAACGCATGAGAGTGATTATATCTACGGAGTCGCTTTCATTAAGGATTACGTTAGGATCTATTTGGTTTGGTTATTCTCTTATGGATTTAATTTCTCAGTGCTTTGCTCTTGTGGTTGAAATGTTTAGTAGCTAAGTAATTTGTTTTAGGATTATTTTGAACCATTGCATGAATTGAGATTGGATAATACTCTCTTTGGTGATTAATGACAATTATATGTTAATTTTATCTTGTGCTTAATGCTTCTAATTGATTGGCCATCACTTAGATTGATTTGTTCAATTGAATTAAACTTGAGAGAGTTAATTTAATTGTAGGACTTAGATAAAATTATGCTAGACTTGAAGTTTAAATAATCAAATGGATGGTTTGTTAGTAACATAGAGATATAGTTATTAACCTAGCATTGTCATATTAAGGTTGTTGCTTAATGATTATTTTCTTTTAACTGTAGCAAGAGATTGT
>JANTPZ010094677.1:0-12653 GCA_025593235.1 Vachellia pachyceras | reverse complement strand
TAGCCAATTTGATAAAACTTCCCTATACATTATATAACTTCAATTCTTTCTCTTATTAATTAATGTGGGACTCACTCTTATACTCTAATAATTTGTACGTTTGTATTAATTTAATTTTTGACGCATTATATTGTCCACGATCACTTCAGATTATGATTGCTATCGCTGTTCCACTTTCAGGAATCCCACAACTGTCCTCTTTCTGGCGCTGTGTCTATGTGTAATCCTTTCAATTTGGGTTTGACAGATGATAACTTCCGCAGGGGCTTCAACAATGTTTATAACATGGCTCTCGCTAAAGGTCTTCGCAAAAATTTTAAGAAGTAATAGGCCTTTTATACGTTATAGAGATGATTGTTTGAGCTTCATGTGAAGATCCATCCGCTGGATATGACAATATTGCCGCTCAATTTTTGCAGGCATGCTTTACTATTTGAGGACATTGGTGGTGAATATAACATTGAATTAGCAAAACGTGCCAAGTCTGTCAGGGAATATGATGAAGGACTGACCCGTGGTATGCGGCCTCGTTCGTTACCTTTATCGTTCGTTACCTTTATTGGAAGTTAGTTATTTGGATCGTAATTGTAAATTAAGTGCTTCGAATCCTCTTTGGGCTTTGCAGTTGCTTTTGGTTTCAAGTCAGTTGATGAGTACTATTCCAATTCCAGCAGCGCAGATTCAATAAAATATGTTCAAACTCCTTTGCTCTGCATCCAGGTGAAAACAATGACTGAAAAAAAAAATCATTCATTTATGTTTCTGATCTTAGAGTTATTAAGCAGTACAGAGTTGAATATAGGGACAAAAGTTACTGCCTTGTTATATTATTAATTTTATACATTGTCAATTTATCACTTTCAATTGAGAAGCAGTTACAATAATAGGAGAAACACATTTTTTCTTCTCTCAAGAAGATGAAAAAATTGTTTTCTTCAGTGCAATTTATGAAGATATAGACCAAAAGGAGATAGAAAGTAGAAGCTGAAAAATAGAAGTTAAACCTTTAATTTGGATTGTGGACCAAATTTTTAATTAAATCTATCTTCCCATACCGCTAGCTAATATATATTGAATTATTCCAAGAGATAAAAGGTTCTTTTTATTTATATTTTAGGCTGCCAATGATCCGATTGCTCCTTCTAGGGCAATCCCTCGTGAAGATATCGAGGTATGCGCAATTCACAAAATTCAGTGCTATCATTTCCCTTTTTTCGAATGAACAGTGCCATCATTCTTGACTAAAAGTGATTGTGATTTGTGGCTAGTACTGTACTTTTATATTTCTTAATCTCTCTGAAAAAAGTCAATTAGCTTGTGAGTGGTAGCAGCAGCAGCTTAAGCAATCATATTCCCTCCCTCCCTCCCTCTCTATGCCCATCTTTTGCATTTAGTTCTCTCTATTCATTCAATCAATCATGCATGGGCTCATGTTAGTCTAACTTTTAATGCCAGGAGAACCCAAATTGCTTATTAATAGTGACACCCAAAGGCGGCCATTTGGGGTGGGTTGCAGGTGATTATGCTCCTTTTGGACCACCCTGGCCTGATCCTCTGGTAATAGATTTTCTTCAACATCTGGAGAATGGATCCGCTCAGTCTGGTACATCTTGGTTAAATCCAGGAGGCCATCATCAAAGCAAAGAGGCATAGCATCATCGCTTTGAAGTGAAGTTTTAGCACTTTGGTGTGAACAACAATCTTTACACATTACATCACATACTTGAGCATATATACTTCATAATCATACCATTTGGAGTCCCTCAAATGTTGCTACCGGGGGCAAACTATGTTCTGATCTGTTTATCGGCTGCTTTTATTTGTCAGGACTCAGGCTTTAAGGAAAATTCTTCAATTGTGCGGAGAGAATAGTGTCTTTTGTACCTTAATGCTATGGATGACAACAGGGCAGAAAAAGTATTATAGTACTTAATCTTGCCCTGTTGTCATTCACACATCTGTCTCATTTCCACCCTATGATTTCTGCATTGAACTCGTTGGCATTATTATTCGGCCCTTGTATTGAAAACTAATAATGGTATTTTAAGATCATTTACCAATTGCTGGTCAATAACTTTGTTCTTACATGTGTGTTTGTGTGCGGACAAGGATGATTACATGTATAATAGTTTTATAAGCTTCCTACGATTCTTGATATAAAATTCATTTTAATAAAGTAAATCTCATATTAAAAAGATGAGTATAACTTGAATGTAATTGTATGTAGCAGCACATACATACAGATGCACCTGTTTGATTTCTAATCATGTGCACTAATGATATATGTGTAATACGTGAATGGTCATCTACGTATTGTCCAACAAGGAGCCTCTGCGTGAGATTTACTAGCAATTGGTAGTTTCATTGTATTCAGACTCGCTGCAAATGGGGTGAATTTTTATTACTTTATATACAAAATTATGGAGAAGAAAAAAGTACTTACGTAACAATGACAAAAATGAAATTAATCAAAACGCGTTTGAGAGATGCGTCACCTTGATGTAAGCCACGCGTATTCTCCTAATACAGCAATACTCGATGTCCCGTTTAATCTATCAGAAAAATTATTGCCGGGTTTTCTTTTCTATAAATTTTTACTGCATCAATGAACCGTTGCTGCGGATCAATTGTTTGTTTAGAATCTGGTGGGACAACGACTTCACACAAATCGAAATAAATATGTGACAGGAGTTTTATCTCGATTTGCGTGTAACGTGTTGGAATATGATTGTCAAACACACATTAAATATATTATATATATATATATGATAATAGCATATGAAATATGGGAGTCAGGGACGTGCATGAATTGGATTGAGTTAGTATTAACATGAGCTCTAGTTTGAACAAGACATCAGGCTAAACAAAACAGGGTATGAGTAAACTTATATTCGGTTGGATTCAACAATGCTTGATTCATTGGATTTGTTTGGACTGGTTAGGTGTTTTAGAACTTCAATTTGTTTTGCGGTCCTTCCTTTGTTGAAGGTAAGATTTCAACCATAAAAATACAATAAAAAATACCTACAATCATATAAAACACATCCCATAACATTACTACTTAATTATAAATCCATAAAAAAGGTCACGCCATCAATAAAAATAGAAAACAAAATCTAAGTAATAAGATGTTAACATAAATTCGACCAACCCAAACGGCATCGGGTCCACTAGTTTGATCATTTGGTATAAAACCCGACCCAACTTGATAAAGGGCTTGTTTGGAAGCCCAGTTTGAAAACCTAGATTTCAAAACCTAGGTTTGAAACTTATGTTTTCTCTTTCATACTCTTTTTTTACTACTTTTTTTCTCTTTTCTCTTTCTTACTTTCTCTCTCTTACTCTTTCTTACTTTCCTCTTTCCTACCCACTCTTTCTTACTTTTTTTCCTCGGAATTCGTAAAAGCTATAACTTCCCAAATATAAATCACTTTTCAAAACCTAAGTTTTACCTCGAAATCTGTGAAACCTAGGTTTCAAACCTGGTTTCCAAACAAGCCCAAAGTAGTATGGTTTTGTCTGACTCAGTTCTGTTACAGGATTTACTAGGATCCTACCAGACTAAATTGAACCGTCTTGTGCATGTTTGGAAGGAAAATCTTTCCCCTAACGATGAACACAAGTCAAGATAAAAGATATCTTGAAATCTGTAAAAAACGTATTAAAATTTATATAAAGCATCTTAAAATTCGTAAACTCTTCTCGAAATTCATAAATCCATTTCTCACACCTTGTGTTGAACCAGACCACCGAATCCCTCCCGCAGCCAGAAAACAAGGTAGGGGCACGTTTGAGGTTTGAACGAGATAGGAAGGGAAAGATAGGAGAGGCCAAATAGAAGAGGGCAAGGAATGGGTCACACATGAAGGAGGCGGGTACACTGCTTGACACGTATTGCTTCGATGGACGGACACGATCACGATGGGTGTGGGGAATCACCTGTGACTTATCCTCAGGTTCCATGAGCCACGTGTACGGATGACCAAAAAATCATTATGTTTTATTTTATTGGCTTTATCCGTAATTCCGTCCTCCCTCCGTCTTTCCACGTCATAATCCTATATATATATATGTGTATTTAATTTTTTAAATATTTATTTAATTACAGAGGAATTTAGATAGAAGAAAAAAATCATATAAATGTAATAAAAAGGTTCTTTTTTTGAAAAATTACCCAGAGGTCTTAAGCAACAGAATTAACCACAAAATGGTTTCAAAGATTCACAAAATTACCATAAGGTCTCAAAAGTAGCTATTGAAGTTGTCATTAACAACCTTAGTAGCCTTTACATGACAGGAAACAAGTTCTTTTTTCTTCTTTTAAAGGGAAGTGGAATTAGATTAAACAAATATTTGCATGTTTAGGAATCCTATTTTTCTAACAGGTACGTAAATCAAGATAAAAACCATCTTAAAATTCATAAAAATCATTTTAAATTTTATAAAAATTATTTTAAAATTCGTAAAATCATCGCCTCCCAACCACACATGATGTACAGAATACAAACAAAGAACCATCAAGCCTAGTGCTCAATAATACCAAGGAGCCCACTAGCTTTCCTGGAAATGGTTGACAAAAAAGTACGAACAAAGATAATAACAGATGATTCCGGGGATTACTGATTCATTCAACAATATATAATAATTCCTTTTTAAGAACCGAGGAAGCAACACATGCTAATGGGACGCCCCAATTTTTTTTTGCCAGAAAAAAAGGCTATCCCAGTTTGTTTTCATTGTGGTGTGAACATATTTAAAGATAAGATGGTTTTAATGAATTATTAAGTTGTTAGCCTATACCATTATAATATTTTTTTTTTCTGAGGTACAAAGTAAGTAGAGGCTTCTTTACGTTAAGAGTTTACTAGTTATAGTACCTTATGGTATATCACCACAGTCTATTCTCATTAGATGGTTCTTGTAACAAAATAAAATCCTCATCTAAGGCATGAGTCAAATGGGCTAAACAATATGCACATGATTTTTTTTTGCCAATCGGTTTATCAGAACGTTACTCCAACTACATCTGAATCAGACTTACATCGCTCACCTAGTTATAGTGGGTGAGTCTCCCAACAGAGATTTTTGTATACGCTAGATTTTGAACTCTAAATTTTATTTAAATAAAATTAAATCGCTTACCACTTGATCTAACATTGGGCGCAAATGTAATGTTGTCTTTGTATGAATATACAATCTCATGATCCCAATTGAAGAGAGCTGCCTCAAGGTTTGCAGATCCTCACTCAGCGGCTGAACCGGGCCACTATCCAGCAAGCAGCACGGAAGGAGGGCCCCACCAAGGGATGGGCCTTGTGACTACTGTTTTGGACGCCTTAACTTATAGCTTTGAATGTGATTTTAAAAATAACTTTTACAGATTCTGAGATAAAATTTAGGTTTTGGAGAATAGATTTTGGAAAATAACTTTTACATATTTCGAGGTAAAATCTAGGTTTTGAAAAGCGATTTATGTTTGGGAAGTTATTAGCTTTTAAAGATTTCAAGGCAAAAAAGTACATAGGAAAGAGGAAGAAAGAAAAAATAGAAAAGAGGAAAAAGAAAGAAGGAAAAAAGTAGAAAATAGGAAAGATAAAGAAGGAAAAAAGTATGAAAGATAAAAGATGAAAAAGTAGAAAATAGAGGAAAAAGTAGGAAAGAGAAAACCGAGGTTTCAAACCGAGGTTTTGTAACCAAAATAACTTTTGGGAAAAAAATTTTTGCTTGGATAAAATCTCAGTTTTGAGGTAAAACCTAAGTTTTGAAACAAAATCTAAATTTCAAAATGGGTTTTCAAACAAGCCCTTAATCACATTCAATATTGTACTCATGTGCCTGCCTAAGTTAGCTTGAACCACCAAACTTTTAGAAAATTTGAGATATATGTTCGTATTTTATTATTTATTTTACATCCACTCATTCGTTAATTTTGAATTCGATAAATTTTTATTTAAATTCTTCTCAAAATATAATAATAAATCTTATTTATCTTGGATCAACTATTAAAAAATAATTTGGATTGGCACAAGATAAGATCGAGACCTTTCAGCTTTCTTTAATAATCGGTCACGTGCTCTTTTCCAAAAATGCTGAGGACTTACCTCCATCCACACACCAGATATATCATGGCGTACGTGGCGCTCTAATCTTCATCTCATTCATTTTTTAACCTCTTCCTTTACAATTTTGCTTTTCCCCTAACAACAACAACCACTTGTCAATGGCTCCGTTTAGATAGTCCGTTGAGAAAAAGAATATAGATTCCGAGGCAATTTATGTAAGAGGAAAAGTGTTTCGGTAAGCGCACCCGTTGTGCCAACGGACAAAACAAACAGAGCCAATATCAGCCACACTACCGATAACTTATTATTATCAGTTATTTTTTTAAAAAAAAATTTCTGATACAACATCATCAACAAAACTCATCTTGCTCAGTGGATTTGGCTTTCTGTTAATTACTTTAAAATTTAAATATCTTATTTAAATTTTATCCCATAAATCATAATGTATAAATTTTCAAATGTAAATTCTTATTAAAATAATCATATATATATTACTACTCTATTTGTCTGTGTGTTGGAAAAGGGGACAGATATTGATAGAAATAAAATTAAAAAAAAAGTTGGTGGCATTAATTTTGTCCTCAAGCATGTTCTAGAAACATGAGCACATGTAGTTTTGGATCCCCATGCATGCAGAAGGCCACGTATACTCTTTTATTTCGTTCCTTTACATCTCTTGTTTTTAATTTAAATGCTCTTTATTGAAAATGAAATTTTCATTTCACTAAAAGAAATGCTTTATTAATATTTTCACCATAACACTAAAAGCCTACAAGCCATTTCAAAACACTACTATAAAAGATTAAAAAAAGAATATGTTTCAAATGAATTATGATGCCTCAGTTGATATTGTTCCCTATAATAATTCATAAAGAGATAAGATTCATGTCATTCTCGTTCAATTATGTCATTTATTTTTCATCTTAACAATTGATTATATACTTATTCCTTCACTTCCATTGGCTAAACCATCTATGTGTGTTTTAGAATTCATTGGAAGAAATGAGTTTACGGATTCCGAGAATAATTTACGGAATTCAAAAAGCATCTACATATTTCGAGATACTTTTTACGCATTTCAAAATTTTTTTGTCTTGACTTATATGTACCGTTAGGAGAAAGATTTCCCAAACATGCATTATATCATAAATCTGAATAGTATCTTTTTTTTTCTTATCCTCGTGCTTTTTTTTTTACTTTTATAAATAAAAAAAGATAATTAAAAGATGGAAATCATGAGATTAGAGAAAAAGTGGGCAGGTATGGAAAATTCCAGAGGAGGATAAGAGAGAAATGGCGTCTCATTAAACTGTGGTGATAATGGAGATTAATTGGTTAATTGATTAATTAGTATACGCATTGCACCGTCGAATGATGAGATAAAGTCTAATCAAAATCAAATCACATTATAATAATAATAACAGCAAATCAGTTTGTTTATTTATTCATTTAATTTTAAGATCTTGTCTGTCTCTCTCCCACTTCTTGGTTCCCGTTTTGGAATGGCACAAGTGAGTGAAACCATCAAGAACGTTAAAATTCTCACCCAACAAAGCAAAGCGTTGAGGAGAGCCAAAAGTATGTTTAACAGTGTCTTTTTATAAAATAAGATAATCTTCTTCACATATTTACCTTGATTTACATAAAAATACTTCTCTACCGTGTTTTTAAACGTAATTAATTACTACCTACAAAACCCCCTTACCTTTTTGGTACATGAAATATTCTATATTTTAACAACTTGTTTGATTTTTATTCTTAAAATTTAGGTTATGTTTGAATTCAAATGTTACAATTTAAATTAAATATAAATTACAAATAAAATATTAATAATCATTTTATGTTACTTAGGTTTACATTATGATTAAAAGTTATTTACATATTTTTATTAATCAATTTTATTTTATTTAAAAAATGGGTTGATAATATCCGCCATATGGAGAATCACTTTTTAACCAACTCAAGTACCCAACCCGTAACCTTTTTAACATGTTGGCCCCTTTGAAGACTCAACTTGTATTACTAGCTCTATCATATATTTTTATAATAGATTAGTTCAAACACTTTGAATAAAATAACCAACTCTGAAAGAAAAGTATTAATTTACCTATTTGGAATGAGTTTCAACAATTATCAATGAAAATTTCTAAATATCTCTTAAATCTTATCAGATCACAAATTTTTAATATTTAACCATCTTTTAAATTTAGTTCTTTGTCCTAAATATTTCTACCATCTAATGTTTTGACTAAATTTGTCGCTCTATATATATACATACACAAATATTTATAGATATCAGCATTAAACTTCTGATCATTCCCTGTTCTCCATTCAAATTTGCACTTGAAATCGTTGCGGACAGGAATCCATGGCAGAGACCCGAGGCCCAAGCTTTTTGGTGGGTGGTGGCGGTGCCGGAAGCAAGCGCGGTACTGGTGCCGTCGAGGAAATGGATGATCTACCTGCGTTCTTCCAGAAGAAATACAACATGGGGGCGTCGACGCCGTGGGATTGGGACCCGGCCGCCGCATTAGCCAGTGCTCGCCATGAGTTCGGAGAGCATGGTGGCGTGAACATGTCCATCGAGGCCTCCGCCACCTTCACCGTGATGGAGCCGGAGACCATGCGCCGCATGTTCACCGGCGAGCTCGGTCCTGACCGGGACTTCTTCATATACAGTCGTCACTTCAATCCCACCGTCTTAAACCTCGGCCGTCTGATGGCCGCCCTTGAAGGCACGGAGGCCGCTTACTGCACGGCCAGTGGCATGTCGGCAATCTCGTCGGTGCTGTTGCAGCTTTGCAGCTCCGGCGGGCACATAGTGGCTTCAACCGTCCTGTACGGCGGAACCCACGCGCTGTTGACCCACTTCCTCCCACGGGCCTGCAACATCACCACCACATTTGTGAACATCGGTGATATCTCCGCCGTGAAGAATGCGATCGTCGAGGGGAAAACGAAGGTGTTGTACTTCGAGTCCATGTCAAACCCAACTCTGACGGTGGCGAACATACCGGAGCTGAGCCGGGTGGCTCACGAGAAGGGAGTGAAGGTGGTGGTGGACAACACATTCGCCCCGATGGTGCTTTCACCGGCTCGTCTAGGCGCCGACGTGGTGGTGCACAGTATTTCCAAGTTCATAAGTGGTGGGGCCGACGTAATCGCAGGTACGTTCAATGTATCCTTCATCCTTATCTCTCTCTTCACCAGTTACCTCTCACCACACCCCCTCAATCATTTTTTCTGATTTTACTCTTTACGGTTTTGTTGTTGGCCAACAGCCCAACAATTCACCTGCCTAAAATAAATGCAAACTTTTTTTCTGGTGGTTATACACACAGATATATATATATATATAAACAAGTTGGGATTAGTTAAAATTCTGAAATGTAAGAAGTTCGACAGAACTAGCCTAAAAATCAGGAGTTTTATATATCGGTCTAATTTATCTTTCGATTAGTTTATTTTAAATAATTGAAGCCTTAAGAAACTATTAAAAAAAGTAAAGGTGTTTTATGAATAAATTATTAGATCAAATTCTATTTTTGAGGATTTATTCATATTTTTTGAAAAATTTTAATAAAATAAGGAAGAGATAATTTTTACCCAAGAATCTTTACGGACCTATATTATGGAGTTTGGCGTCAAATTGAGAAAGAATATCCATGTTTCATGTGATGGATTTAATTTAGGAATTTTTGGAATTTCATTATAATGAAGAAGTATCATATTGTAATTCTCTTGGAGGTTTCTTTTTTATAGTAAAAAAAAAAAATAGAGGTCCTTTTGGTATCCTCAATATATATATGTTCCTTTTGGTAAAATAGAGAAATGATGTTCAAAATTTTTAATTGAAATTTTTACTTTATCATCTTACATACTATCTTTGTTAAAATTTTATAGCACTCTTCTTCAACATTTTTTAACTCGTAAATTAATATATAATATACTTGTTTATATAAATAAATGCTTTTTATTAATCTCGTTAATTATCTTAATTTTTTTAAAAAGTCAATTGTTTCTCCTATATTAATCACTAACAATTCATTTGGCATAACGTTTTCTATCTATAACCTAATGGGAAGCATATCCTGTCCTCCTCCTCTTCTTTTCTTTTCAATATCCTATCTTCACTATTAAGTAAAAAATAGATTAGTTGAGATTAAATATCTTATAAAAATTTCATTATAATATTTTATTAATTAAATTTCTTTATTCATGTTTATGATAATAGTTTTATAAGATATTAAATTTGAACAATTCCTTTTTTCTTTAAGGGCAAATATGAAATTGTGAAGAAGAAAAGAGAGAGAAGAAAATGAGAGAAACCAAACCCTTATTTTTTTTAACCAGAAAACCAAACCCTTATTCAATGACAGTGTGCATGTTCGTAAAAACTTTTTGCCAATGGTGTATATAAGTTAAGACAAAAAATATCTCGAAATTCATAAAAGCATCTCAAAATCCGTAAAATATTTTAAAATCCGTAAACTCATTTCTCTCAACGAATTCTCGAGAGTGCTTTGATGTAAAAGAATTTATATTTTGAAACATATGCGATTATCTTGCGAGTTACTTGAAATTTAGGAGAATTTGATAGATTTTAGCCCAACATATTATCCAATCAAGTAATGTAACAAAGAAATGATTCAGACAGCACAATGTTCCTTTTTTTGGATTTACTTATTTCTTAAAATAAACCAGGAACGAATGAATCTCAATTTACAAGTAATTAATAAGAACGAATTGAATTGGTACAGGAGCTGTATGTGGACCGGCATGGCTGGTGAATTCGATGATGGACCTTCACCAAGGAGCTCTCATGCTTCTGGGTCCAACCATGAACGCCAAGGTTGCTTTCGAGCTCTCTGAGAGAATCCCACACCTGGGTCTCCGAATGAAGGAACACTCCGCCAGAGCACTAGCCTTCGCCACCAGGTTGAAGAAGCTTGGCTTGAGGGTGATCTACCCAGGCCTTGAAGAACATCCACAGCATCAGCTTCTCAAGTCCATGGCCAACAAGGACTATGGCTATGGCGGACTCCTCTGCGTCGACATGGAAACGGAGGAGAGGGCCAACAGCTTCATGAACATCCTCCAGAATCATGCACAGTTCGGTTTCATGGCCGTTAGCTTGGGTTACTACGAGACCCTTATGTCGTGCTCTGGAAGCAGCACCAGCAGTGAGATGACACCGGAGGAACAGGCCCTCGCCGGAATCTCGCCGGGTCTGGTGAGGATGTCGGTGGGATATGCTGGGACCTTGGAGCAGAAATGGTCTCAGCTTGAGAAGGCTCTCTCTGTTCTTCATGAATTTGGCCTCCCCATCAAGAATTAAACCCTCTGTTTCTTCTTCGTCTTCGTCTTCTTGTTCCATCTATCTCCTTACGTAGAAACAGAGTTCTGAATTAGTTCTCGTTTTTTTCCTCCCACCATTGCTGCAATTTTAATCACCTGCTGGACTTCAGTTGTGAACTTGTCTAGTTTATATATTGCCTCCAAACTTTGAATGTTTCTCTATCTGCTTCATGTTACGTGGCCATACATAAACCTTTTAAATTTGTTCGGTTTAATGGTGCGGTTGGAAGCATTTGACTGAGAATGCTCTGTATCTGATTGAATTCATCTCTGCTCCTATCCCTTGTTAACAAAAACAAAGCACTGATATGGACATTTAAGGGAACAAACCAGAGGACTGATTCGCAAATATACAAGGAAATTGAAAGACAGTTTTTTTTTGCTCATTTTATTATATATCTGAAGAACATGTTTAAAAAAAACAAGAAGAAGAATAAGCGTAACTTAACAACATGAAGTGCTTATTTGATTGTATTCATAATTATGAAGCATATCATTACAGAACTTACAAAGCACGAAAGCATATTCCCTTTTGATATTCACTTGTCCGTTGCTAAACAACAAAAGTTTCAGATCGTTAATTTCGACGAACACAGGATAGACCATACAATTGAAGAAGCGTACGAAACTTTTATTTATTTTAATGAACAGTACATGTTTAATTAATTGATACTCGGCCTTCTCCCCATTGCTTTCAAGTGGTGAAGTTGACAAACAGCTCTGTTCTGCTCCCCAGATCTGCATGCAAATTTCTAACGGTCTGAATAATTTTGAGGTTTACTGTAAAGAAACTACAGGTTTGGTGCCACTAATATTGGAAGGAACCTTTTGACCAAAAAAAAAATAATGGTAGAAACCGTAGAAACTCTTCCAAATTCGAAACCTATTTAAATTATCAACATGCAAATCCTCCTAGGTTTGGTTTCAAAACTTTTTATCTTTTGTAATAACCCGATCTTCCTTTTGCCATTTCATGGGCGTAATATATATATATATATATATATCGTGCCTCTGATTCTTCTGATCTCAAATCCCATCCAAATTTGAGATCCTTGTAGGTAGAGGGACATCCATGGCAGACGCACAGAGCACGAGAGTTTTGGTAGCTGGTGGAGCCTTGGAGGAGAGGGATGATCTGCAAGCTATCTATCAGAAGAAATCTGGCATGGCGGAGGCTCTGCCATGGGAGTGGGACCCGGCGGCCGCATTAGCTAGCGCTCGCCATGAGTTCGG